>OOFE01035046.1:26063-36397 GCA_900323365.1 Monocentris japonica | reverse complement strand
TACTTTTGAGGAGATGTAAAAATTCACTCCCTGTGCAATCCCTACAGAGAGGATAACCTCTTGCATTTCCCACAGCCTGATAGAGAGTGCACACATACACACACACACACACACACATAGCCCCCAGCGCTGCTCTGTGGGTCTTAAGTGTGCATAACATGGCAGCCATTATCCTATTAGCAGCAGCCGAGGCCTGGGGGCAGGCAGGGGAAGGAGGGAGCGAAGGAGGGAGGGAAGAAACTGGTATTAAAAAAGGAGGTATAATGGTGGGAGGGAGGCGAGCAGACAGCCTAGGCAAGGAGCAAGGCAGGAGGACAGGAGGTCGGTAGATATCGATGATGGAGGCAGGCAGGAAGGAAGGAGTGAGAGAAGCAGAAGGGAGGAAGCCAAGTAAACAGGGGGACATAAGCTGAGCAGCTGTGGTTACAGCCACACACCACTGGAGAAACCACTGCCATTACACTTTCAACCAGAACAAGCAGGAAACAGTTTAGCCAGGGACAGACACTCGTCTTGGGCTAGGGAGAGAAAGAGAAGTGGTGCATTGGGGTATAGGACGAGAGCTAGAGGAGAGGGGGGTGTAGGTTGAAGGAGATGGCGTAATAATAAAAATGGTACCACGAGTAGTGCTGCAATAAGGAGATATCCACAAAGCAAATATCTGCTTGAATAAACACACTGGGAGACCTGCTGCATGCATACCATTGCTACTGTACTAAGCATGCATTTGAAAGCTTCTTTAAAGTACTTATTTTCTCTTTCAGCTTCAGCGAGGCCCTGTCAAGCTCCATTTGGCCAGTATCTGCAGAGCCTTGCTCCAAAGTCAATCTCTCCTTTGAACTGCCCAAATAATGGACTTCCCCAACCGCTCCGTTCGTTATAAGATGCTAATTTCCATTATGATTTATGAAACCAAGCTCTTCTTCTCTGTCACAGCCCAGCCCGAGGGGCTCTGCGCTGGGGGCATAGCAATGGGCTTAAGCAGACTCTGTACCCTCTCTTCCCAATTACCCCCCTCCTACCCCTTTCCTTCCTCCCTAACTTCCATTCCTCACTCCCTCTCTCCGTATTCAGCTACCCTGTCCGGGCTCCTTTCACAAGGTCTCTATTGAGGCCAGGGAAAAAGGCGCAGCAGCAGCAGCTGGCCACTCTTTTCTCCCAGCCAGGTATAGAGGGGCTGGGAGCTCTCTGCATGAGCAAGCCCCACTCCTCCAGCCCCATTCAGCATTGCCACTGCCTCCCCTATTCACCAGGGCCCTACTTTGTCAGGAGCAAGGGAACACAGAGAAAAAGGAGGGATCACCCTTTTCTCCCTTTGTATTCCCAATAGCTATACAAGCGCTCCCAAAGCCTCCACTAATGAGTCAGCCTCCATAGTGTGGTGAGTGGTGAGAGAGGCAGTTTTGTGAAAGAGGAGCGTTTGATTAATTTGGGTTCATTCTCTTCACTGATGGAATGTCAATCTTGTGTTCATTAGCGTACTGGGTGGTTTCGCTTTTTCAAAATATTTGTGAGTGGGGTATGCCTGCTTTAGAGCATTTAGATTGAAGGTTTTAGCACAACAATCAGAGTCTTGTGCATGTGTATTTTAAGATAGTGGTGAAGTGAGGTTTTACTAAATCTCTATACCTGATGTGGTTGAGAGGAATATGTTTTGCATCCAAGTAGTGGACACGCAGACTAAACCTGTTTGCCTAATCCTTTCCTCCTTTCCCTGTGACTGGAAAACACACACGCACACACACTGCAGCATCAGTTAACACACCATCTAATTGCCATTTCTCCACAGTTAATGATACACTTAAGATAATGTAATGATGTTGAATGAATTGCTCGTAAACATATACGACGCACACCAAGGGAGAAGCCATATGGTCTGCCATGCAGTAAATGGGTATCCAGTTACTTCAAATAAATTGAATTTTCCACCTCTGGCCTGTGGTGCCATTGAGCATGTTTGAAGACCTAATTGAATTTAGACTAGGGGGGGTCATTCTGATTTAGCTGGCTAATTAAACCACTCAGTGGATGTCTAAACACTGTGTCTATGTATAACCAACCATGAAGCGTAGCTGGTCAAAGGTAATTCTAGTGTTTTTATATTCTGTGGGTTTAAATAATGTCATTTTAAGAGCTTTGTGTAAAACGCTACCAAGTTTGAACAGTGCTTTCTAATGTTCGCTTTTATGATGAAGCACCTGTGGTTGAGTATGGAGAAGGCACTGGGTTCAATAATTGTACAGCGAGGACAGCGATAACTATGTTCCACACAACAACAGAAGCTGCATTTAACCCTGTCTTAACAGCAGACAGTTGAGCGGGAGATAGAGAGACAGCAAGAGAGAGAAAAACAGAAAGGATAGAGGTAGATCATTCCTTGGCACTAATGCAGTCACACTAAAAACACAGAAACAAAGAATGCTGGCAGACAAAAAGCTGCTTGGCCGCCGCAGCCGTGCTACATAGAAGTCACCTTTCAAAGAGCCTCAACACTGCACATTCCTTTCCTGGCACAGAACAAAAACTGTTCCAGGCCATCGCGTCTTTTATGATATATTCTATTGACAAGGCTTATTAAAACAACCACAGCCACATAAACAAGAGAGCCACCCTTCCCCGCCCCGGCCTGTCAAAGACGGTGAGTACACCAAGAATCTATAGCCTCAACTTTGTCTTTGTAGAGTGAAGACATGAGCAGTGTGGACACAGGTTAACACCTGTTGAAAAGAAATGGAAACGAACTGCCATCTTGGCCCTGCTTTCAACAATGCTTGCCCTCACTGTGGCTGAGGTGTAGACATAACAGACCGGGCAAGCGCCTGTAGCCACACCTACCCTGTGACCAAACAGGTTAGGGAGGTGGTGGGGTCATATGTCATCGCCCGCCGTTAGGCCGCCAAACTGTGAGCCTTACCTACTGACAGGAACTTGGCACAGCCCGGCTGGATTCACTCTCCTCATTAAACAAACAGTGGTGAGAAATGTAAATGTTAGTACACACTTTCATTATAGGCAAAAAAAAAAAAAAAAAGCCAGAGCCATGGTGTTTGGACACCTGCAGGATGTGTGGTTGTGTTGAGCACCAACAACACCACACTAAAGCCTTCTTTATTCAGCCAACTCTTTGTTTTCCCCTCCTCCATTAACAGGTGTGTAGTTCATGACCTGGGCGAAATGCGTGTTCCTCATAGTCCCTGAAACAGTTTTGGTAGCCAGCGTCTTTCTCCTGATTAATGCTAAGCAAAAGCCCCAAAGAGGCTTAACGCTCCCTGAAAAATCATTGAATTGTTGTTTCCATGAAGTCCAACAGGAGAGGTAAGACAGAGCCTTCAGTACAGAGTGTGTTGGCCAGGAGGATTTGTGTACACGTAGGATTTGGCCTCTTGCCCATGAGGACATTACTCTGTCAGGGTGCGTGTTGTCCTCTCTCTCTATATTCTTACATGTGTCTTGCTGTGTTTTTTCCCTTGTGTTCTTCCTTGTAGGCCACGCATCACGCCACTTAGGAGGCAACCTGGTATCGACAGAAATGCCCAAACTGTCTCTGCTTCCCATTAGCAAGACATCTCCACGCTCCCGCAACACCCATTAGCCATCCCGTCCCAGTATGATGAGCTGGTTGCGTTTCACGCCTCTCCTTTATTGTTGATGAATGGCTGGAGCAGATGGTTTGTTATCTTTGAAGATTCCAGTAAGACGAGTGTGATAAATTGCTCCGGGTCTCACAGACAGCCCCCCCATCCTCACATCAGTCCTCCAGCCCTTGTAAAAAAAATCAGAAATAATATGAAATATATATATTAAACTCACCTCTGGAACTATTGCCTCACATTTTTCATACCAGGTCCAACGTCCTCATGTGTGATAGCCTTACTTTAACTATGTCTGCATTGGCGCTTTCATCCTATTCCAGCTGTCTAAACTCCAATATGGTTGGTGTTAAAAACATCCATACAGAAAAAAAGACAAGGGCTCATCTGGTGCAGTCATTATCCCCTTTACAACGTACTCTCATGACAGACTCACGTCCACTCTTCTCATCAGTCACAACTTCACACAGCAGCACACGGGCGTATAGGGGCTGGGTGGGTATGAGGAAAGGGCCAGTTGTGGTAGCAATGACTGTTAATGCCTTCCTTACAATGTAAATTCTTTGTCGGGCTCTCTGCTTCCCAGATTATAAATCAATCCATGCCTGGGGAGAAATGTCGCTCTAGATGGTGCCATGTGAAATGTCCAGTGTCTGGAGAGGGATTGCACACTTGCGTTGCACTGCCATAAATTTGTGACAGATTTAACATTAACACAGTAATGTATATGTAATAAATATACCACAGTTTAAGAGTTTGTGCTGCAACTTTCATGTTATTTATTTATAAATTTTTTCGACTGTAGTTGTGCTTTTACTACACATAGAAACTGTTAAGAAGGTATCATTGTTTAACCATTAAATACTCTAATGCAAAAGATATTTGGTTTATTTGAGTGCAGCTTTCTGACTTGCTGGCAACAGGCTCTTACGGTCAGGTGGGACTGTTTTTCTGGACCAAAATGTCTCAGCAGATGTTTTGCTATTTTCCACTACATCTTTAAGACAGTGGACAGATAAAAATCATCTTGAGTAAACTGCCCTGAAGCAGTTGCTTCTGGTTGGAATTGATTTCCTCTTTCTAAACAAAATGTATAATTCATATAAAAATTGAATTATTATGTGTATGATTTATTCATTAAGCCAATCAAGCTGTGTTGACTATAACAGTGTTTCAGTGTTATCATCTTACTTAGGCTGGATTTACTAAGAGAGCATGCCACAAGCTAATACCCAAGCACTTCTTTAAGGAACATTCCATATACTGAGCTTGGTGTATCGGTTCAAATTTTTTAACACAGTATTTTGTCCTTTGTGGTGGTAACACAAAAGTTATTTGTGTGCCAAGTCATTCACAGCAGGTCAACCACCAGATAAATCACATTAAAAGACGTGTCAACAGTCCTCTCAAAATAGACCACCAAAGTACCTGATTCAAATACCATATCTGTTGAAGGAACATCAAAATGCAGGGCTGTGCATACTTGGGATGGCTATGATTGTAGTCCTCCTGTCACTTGTAATGTGTGTTAGAGAAATGTAAGGCACACAAAAAAAAATGAAAAAATGTGAAAAAAAGTGAATATTTGTATTACCTGATACCCACTCATACCTACTGATACCTACCTTTAAAAGCAGGTGTTTGAAGACAGATAGGCAGATACTGTACATAGATCAGTCGACAGTGACATTGACTCAGTGGCAAATGCTGACGTGGAAGCACCACATGTTGCAGAAAAATATACTTATTAGGCCCACTTATTAGATATAGCGATACTTATCAAACATTATGAAATCACATCACATCATATCTACAGATCAAAGTGTGAGATATTTACGCCAATACTTTGACTGATGTCTATTGAGCATCAGTCAAAAGGCCCTCTACCCTGCGTGACCATAACACATTTCCTAAATGTTTTGGGCACATTCTTGTCAAATGAATACACATTTTAATGGGTAGATATGATAATGAAAGTTACATTTATCAGGTTATACAAATACCTCTGGGTAAACAAATGAACAAAGTTATACATCATGATTAGGCATGTTTTGTGTCATTTTCCACCACCAGTAAACACGTTGTCTACCCAAAGACATTTCACACTTCAGTACAGCTCCCCACAAATCCCAGTTCTCAAAAGTAATGGAATTTTGGGATAAATTGCAGATTTTTGTTGTAAAATAACAATGTTTCCACTATAACTATAAAGTTTTCCCTCACCGATGAAGTCATGTCTTAACACGGTTTCATTTCTCAGATATTTTCTTTACTCATGAGGGCTGTAGGCCTCACCTGTGGGCTACTGTGCTCACTCACACATGCATGATGCAACGTGAAACCTTCACCTATTTGTTGAAAAAGGAACAAGGAACTGTGCCACAGAACTGCCTGCAGTGCTGCAGGTGTGAATATCTCCGTCCCTGCTACGGTGATTAATTGCATTGAAATGTAGGACTTATCCCAACACGAAGTGATCACAATAGCACTGACAAAGTCAATCAATACAATCTGTCAGTGCCAGGAAACAAATGTGATGAGAAAAACTGTTCATGGGGCCAAGTGGCTGACAGGCCCACCGATTTATCACAGATGTGCATTTTTGAGACAACGGGCGGACATGACTTCACCATTTGGGAAGAATTATGTGCTATCATGAGGCCATTATAGGGCACACTCAAACAGTGCAAAGATCAGTCTGGATGCACAAAACACACACACACACATGCATGGGTGTGCCCACACAACATAAGCATACACATTGTGTGCTTTAGTTAAGCACACAATCACACACACACACACACACACACACACACATACACGTGCACATACACGTGCACAAGCACATATGTGCCCTACTCACAGATGTACAGATACTCATAGATGCACAAGCATGCACACACACCCATAAACTGTCAAGAACAAGCATCTGCACACGCAATTTAGCAGATGTCAGATGAAATCACTCCTCTGGTTTAAATACTCTCTTTTATCTCATTCATCTCATTCATCAGAGTGTATTAATTACATTAATCAGTTGCTAACATGGGTGTCTATGAGCAGGCACTCTATTGTATTGTCATGGATTTAATACTGTGAGGAGACTCACCTCAAGAGAAAACTATAGTACTTTCTAGCATTAATGACACCTGTGACACGCACACACATGCACAGACAGACAAACAAACATACTTCACAAGAACCATGGGTGAAAAGGGAATAGGGTTATTGCTTTCCTCTGATCAGAATGCAATATTGCATTCTGAGGAATGGCTTGTTTAAAGGTGCAAATGAGAGAGAAAATCCATGAATATGTGGTAATTTTTGACTTAAAACAATTTTATGAATGGATAAAATCTGGGTAAATTGGATATTTTAAACAACTCAATAGTTGGTAGTTTACACAGCTATTTGTCAAAATATTGCTATTCGATTAGTGATGCTAAAAACAAATAGTTTATTATTAGTAGTAGTATTATCATTATATCTTGAGAGGTAAAATACCTAGTAAAATAAAGTATCATAATATTAATATAGTAAAACAGGTTGTTTTCTCTAAATATGGATTCAGCATTTCACTAGATTAATTTAGATGAAACTTTAATGATTCCCGTTGGGAAATTGGTCGCTGCTGCAGCAGATAATGGAATAAAGTGTCCCACGAAGGCAAAACATTTAAACATGTCCGAACTGATAAAGAAAAAAAATCTACCTAGCTTCATCTGACACCGCTGCATCCCCATAGGATAGTATAGTAAAAATATATTGTAAGATCAATATGGTTATTTTTTATCCTTCGTTTTTTTTTTTTTTTTTACAAAAATCAAATGCTGTTCGTTACAAACATTCCCACTTGTTTACAGTCAGAGTTTACATTTTAAAGTTTCATCCAACCAACTTTAAGTGAAAATCGAATAAATAAAAGCGAATAGATTTAAACCAGTTATGTTATTATGGTTTGTCATTATGTGATTATGGGGCTTCATCTTGGTGATTGTCCCTTTAAGAAGCAGTGAGAGTGAGAGGAGGCGGTGTGGTTTCACACCCCGGGGTGGGAAACATGGGCGGGGCCAAGGACTGCTGAGTGACAGCCGCTCACTGGCTCTTGAACTCCGCGACGCCCGAAGAACCCGTAATGACCAATGAGATTAGGACTTGACCCGCCCGTCTGAATCGCAACAGCCAATCGTGGAGAAGAATGGGAGGACCTTGGAATCGCTGTTGTGCATCCAACGTGGGACTACGGAACGATCTCCGTGGAAAAAAGGAAAAGTAACTCAAGAAAGGAAAAAACTCATGGTGGTGGTAGACGGTCGGAACGGGGGTGGACTATATTTTGCTATTAATCGTGTCGCCGAGATTTTGTGACCGCAGACTGCACCCGATAAGATGCTGGTTTAGGTCTTCTGGAAGGGAAAGAGTGTGCGTTTCAAAATTGGGATTATTCGACGAGAGCGAAGTGGTGTTGCGATTTGGACGGTATGTAGCGCTCGAGTTGAGAGACCAGCGCTGGAGTTTCTCGACACTGTTCCTGCGGGTGTTAACTTATAAGTTACATTTCACATTTTTAACCGTGCGGAGAAAAATTACAACATCACTAGAAGTTACGTTGCCCCCGCGCTGTGAAGTTTTTTTTTTTTACCACAGCCGGGGTAGTTTGAACAATAATTTCTTCTGCAAGATAATGTTCCGTTGATCAACAGTTATTTTGAGATCTATCCGGCAGTGTGTCCTTTTTCATCTTTCTGTTGCATGTTTTCAAACATGTCCCTCTCAGAAGCAGACGTCCTGTCAGAAAAAGGACTGAGTTTTTAACCTTTTATGGACACTTGCTTACAACTTACGTGGAAGTTTTTGCCGATATGCAAGTTTAATGTAGCCAGCTTGGGTGGTTAACCTGTGAATCACCTTTGATTTTCAGCCCGCGTCGGACACCAGAGGAGAAAGTTGGACTGGGAACTTGTGTCCTAAATGACTGCTGTTTGGAGGAGGAAGCATTTGACTGCACTGCGGTTGTTTGTAATAATCCCTTTATTACAAGAACGCAATTAATGTGCTATCAATAGCGCTCAAGTTCCCCGAAGCTACGTTAGTTTTCCAATTTGTGGATACAAGGAGAGCTCAGCGGCCGCGCTATTAAAACTGGATACAAAATGGCGGCGTCTCTGGGACGAATTGGATATGTTACTCACTATGTTTTTTATCTACTTTTGTCAGTCGAACTATTAATCAGTCATGGATTGAGCTCTGATTTGCCGTGTGCCCAGAACTGTACATGCAACGGAGATTCAGTGGACTGTAGCAATCTGGAGCTGACCGCTACACCTCTGGACCTTCCAGCCCGGACAGTTTCCTTGTAAGTAAAGCGGCCAGTTGCCCTAGCCTATTTATTCACCAGCCCATAACAGGACAACAATGTTTCCAAAGAGAAAAGTGTAGCATTATATAGGGGTTGCCAAATCGTTAGACCGCGGACCCCACTTGGTAAGATTTTGTCCCCAGGAATCCCGTCTGGTTAGTTCTAATTTCTTATACAGTTTCAAAACTGCCTATGCTGTAGGTGTGGAGAGTGAAAGCTATTGTCAAAACAGTCATCCTTACACATTCTCTTATTGGGCGAATTTATAGTGAGTGAAGTAATAGTGAAATTAAGCTGGGGGGACCCCCTGTTACCCCACCAAGGATCTCTGGAGGTCCCTGGACCCCACTTTGGAAACCACTGGCATAACACACCGCTGGGCTGTATCATATTGCTCAAGCAAATACATATTTATACAAGGTTGTAACCTGATTGGGTTTATTTACGCAAACCTGGAATTTGTGTATTCCTAAAACTCTTTGACAACAACACAATCCAATGGGAATTACTATTACTCATTGGCAAAATGGTAGCCTATTTAAGTTTGACAGTACTTCAAAGATTTCAAGATGCTGTGATGATGTTTTGACTTTTCTGCTCATTTATTAATAGTTTTATTTACAGCAATCGACAGTGGGAATTGTAATTGCTAGAGGAGGGAGGGTTACACACATGAACAAACACACCTTGCACACAGCATTCTACTATTCGTTAGGGTGAAATGCCTTGCTCAAGGGCAAATTTACCAGTTATTGTGGAGGGCGGGAAGAGTACTCCCATTAGTTCTCTCCCTTCGAATTACCCAGCTAGTTTCATCTCGCAGGCTTCCACTGCCCCCTAAATCTTGTGTCCGACTGGATTTATCTAATGCTTAGTGCACTTTAACAAGCCATCAGTTAAAATTTCTTATCTTTTAAGTTTCATTTGTTTAAAGAAATGTACATAAATATTGTGGGCCATGGTATGTTATTATAAACCAGTTTAGTAAACTGAAAAGTGACACAGAGATCCTAAACATTATTAATTTGTCCATGTTAGAATGAACTAGCTGTTCCTGCAGGCCGAGTAAATAGATGGACTCTGGAAGTGGAAGCGTCACAACAAATTGGCTTTATTCAATGAAATTTATGACATTTAGGAAATTAACCAATTTGGGAACATTTTCATGGAACGTCTCCCGATGTTGAATGAGCCTCAGTGTTCATCTATCTGAATGACACAATTTATTTACAGACAACACACTGCTCTATCCGCCCAATCAACATTTTGGCTCTCATCACAGTATATTATAACTGGCACTTCCAAAGGCAATTGTGAATCCTAAAGAACAATTGGGCTTTTTGGTATTCTCACCTATATCACCAAATGGGCCATGGGGGGGTTGC
>OOFE01035045.1:1737-16186 GCA_900323365.1 Monocentris japonica | reverse complement strand
TGTGCTGAGAATAATCCTGCTGTCTTCTTTAAAGGAAAAAAAAAAAAGTCTCTTACTTCTTCACCCAGCTCTTCTCCGTCGTACATGCTCATTCTGTGGTTACAGGAGTATCTGGTGCATGTCCTGTCAGGGTGCTGTGGCTTTGACCTTTGACCTCCTTACTGCTGATTGTCCCATTGGTGAACTTAAATGTCAAGTAATGAGAACATAGACACCAAAATCACCTAGCATGGAGCCTACTATCACTCAACATAGTGTATGCTACAGTGTTAGCTAGCATGGAGCCTACTATCACTCAACATAGTGTATGCTAAAGTGTTAGCATGGAGTCTACTATCACTCAACATAGTGTATGCTAAAGTGTTAGCATGGAGCCTACTATCACTCAACATAGTGTATGCTAAAGTGTTAGCATGGGGCCTACTATCACTCAACATAGTGTATGCTAAAGTCTTAGCATGGGGCCTACTATCACTCAACATAGTGTATGCTAAAGTGTTAGCATGGGGCCTACTATCACTCAACATAGTGTATGCTAAAGTCTTAGCATGGGGCAGTGGAGCGAACGATCTGCCATCTGTTCATACGCTCATCTATGTTCTCATCACAACAGGTAAGTTGACCAAGAGGCCAATCTACCAAAAAGTAGAAGCAAATAACAAATCATACAGACTGTAGAAATGTAGACTTGAAAAAAATGTATCGTGATTATGGACTATACCATGTAATGAAAATAAAGAGGCATGTTTTACCCAGTCTTTTTATTGAAATCACTTAAACTTTGATCATTCATATTCCAGACTTTGGGTCCATGTTGATGGTGAGATCCAGCATTGATGCGCCTCTCCTGGTCATAATCCATGGCTTATTGCTTGATGATGCCGTAAGTCGTCTAATGAGAGTTAGAGCTTCTGGGGCATTCATGCATCCGATAGGCACACATATAGAATATACCTACAAAAGAAAGAGAGGTTATATCTTTACTATTGACTCAAGCAATTTAACTTATAAGCTTACATCTTAAATTGCATTAGTTTACTTTATTTTGCATGGTATTAGCTGAAAACAGCTGTGAATTGTACTTTTTGGGTCATTTTTGTGCTTTGTCAAACTGTGGGAATGGGTGGTCATCAAGTGGTCACTGACCACTCGTGGACTGGTATTCTTTCGTAATCAAGAAAATAATGGCAAAATAACCATAACAATAATGAAATATCATGCTAAGAAAGTGGCATTTTTGAAACATTGAAAGTTAAATTGATATTTTATTTTTTGAATGAAGCTCATCCATTTTTAGAGGCCTTGTTTCCATTTTCAGGATGGCACCTACCCAAATGAATATGAACCCATAGTAAATGCTGATGTGAATTAGGCATCCAGTGTATGAAATCATGCAAATTAAGAAAAAAATCATCGTACTGCATGGCAGTTTCACCATAGCAAAGCATGTTTACCATCACCCTGTTGCTGTTTTCCATGATTGACTGAATTATACCATAGTCAGCAAAGCTCTTCATTGCACTATTTTCCAGTTAGTATTTTGTTGATGTCTACTGAATTAAACACAGCATACTGACATTGGAGAAAAGTTTTCCCACTAAACCATTCCCGTATTCAGCGTTGTGAAAAGCCTGCTGATCAGCAGGTACTACACAGCATGGTGGAGAATTCAGAGATGAGTACTCGCTAAAGGGGTCACTTATTGACAATGTCACAATATTGATTGAGCTGCTTGACTGTAGACAAACGCATGTATGACTTTCTGTTAAGGAAGTGAATCATCATATTGCGCAATCATACATACGCAATCACTGTAGCTTTTCTTCTCTTGCTTCATTGTCTATATGAATATCATTCTCAAGTGAATACACACAAATCCATTTGAGATAAAAGAGAACACTAAATATATCCAGGCACGTGTGGAGGTACATAAAATCTTTATCGTGACCGAGAGTTATACCACACAGATCAGCCAGTGCAGTGTAGAACTGAGAGATCAGTAGTGCGTATGAATAGGATGAATTGTCTGTAGCTAAGCATGACATCATAACATAATATTGTCCATGCACTGAGTTAACATACACTTCACTGGATGCTTGACAATGTTACTTATCCAGGAACTCACTCAAAGTTATTGCCTGAAAAGAACAAGAAATCTGACTTTGCAATGCTTACAACCTGGTGAATGCCTTGAACAACTATGTAGATGGTCCCGTATTTTTCCCCTTAATTGGTGCAACTCACAATCTGTCCTTGATTACACTAAAATATTGTCATAAGGAATTTAGTAAGGTTATTTACAAGGCACTGTTAGGTTGTGTGATTACCTGAAAAGAAGGTGAGCACCACGGACACCCAGCCAATGATATAGGACCAGGAGAACCTCCAGTTGCCATATCGTTTCCCATAGTAGTTAATCGTCACACCAGTGTACACAGCCATCGCTAGAAACACTAAAAAGCCTGGGGAGGGATACAAAGAATTGGGTAATGTAGTATCATACCATACTGTTGTAGTATCACAGAGACATACACATTCTCTGTACAACAGGAACACTTTATTGACCTGCTGATTGACCTGTTAATTGCAGCAATATTTCACTTTGGTAGAACTTTTTAGCGCACGTGCCTCTATAGGAGTTCATAAATGGTAAACCACTAATATTGGCCGCTCGTGGGACTTGTAGTCACCACCACTCACTTTCAATTTAAAAAAGGTTATTTCCAGGGAGTCATTTGTGTTCACTGGTACATAGTTTTCAATGGAGTAACTGGTTCCAGTAGATCTCCAAGCTAGCTAATAATGGCGGTTAACTGCTCCTCTCAATCTTAAGTACCTACGCTAAAAAGTGAAAATGTTCCACAAAAGTAATAAAAATCACTTTTATTTCTCTAAATCATGAAATGTATTGTTAGCTTAACAGTAACCACCTAGTCAGTCTACATTATTATTAATAAACAACAGCTTTGATATTGATTGTTAGTGATAACCCCCCCCCACCAAATTTTCCAGTTCATATACATCAGATATTGTAAAAAATGTGTCTAAATTAAAGCATTTTAAACAAGAGCACAACGAAAATCTTCTTTTGTCATGAATTAAATCATTTATGAAAAGTACCAGCCAGCTATGCTTTATTGTGAAATCAAATTGTTAATGATATTATTCTTATACTTGAATGAGACAATTTATTTGAATTTCCTAACTTGAAAAAGGTTTAATAGTTATAATCAGTTGTTTACTTCAGTTTACCTTTACAACTCAACTTAACCAAACCAACCAAGGAGAAAAACAATGGAGTCCAACTTACATGAGATGAAAAACAATATGCCTGCAGCAAAGGTTTTGTCAAATCTGTCGAAGGAGGAGTAGTGGATGAAAGCCATGATGCCAATGATGATGCCAATGAAACAGGCCAGAAGGGAGAGGATCATGAGGGCACGGGTGGCGTCTAAGTGGGCTGTGGATGGGGTCAAAGGTCAATAGGAGTCACCGAGGGGGTCAGTGCAAGTCAACAGAGGTGAATGATCCGAGACGTGACCCTGTCCAGTCCGTGTTAACAAACCATTTTGATGAAGAATAGAAAATATCTTAAAGAGAAAACAGCGCTATCACTATACAATTTGTGATGGAAATCTTGTTGGTACAGTTAAACAGAAGACACTCAGTTAATACTTGTATACTGCTTGCAAATGAATGAGTCAAAATATTTCCCTGATCGAAAGATTTGGTAAATAACCAAATCTTTGACAGAAGCAATGACAAAATAGTAAAACCCCACACAACACAGAGCATTTCTCAGAGGCAGAAATAATCTCATTGGTTGAGTTAAACCTTTTTCTGGCTAAGTAATGTTAGACTGAAATCCAGTGAAAAAGGCAAGTAAAGGAGTGAGGAAGGAGCTAGGTAATATTATGAAGCCTAGTGCTCAGCTACTAACTGAAAAAATGCAATCTATCCATATTAACTTATCAAGGTTAGCTAGTTAGCCTAGCTGACCTTCCAAGTTCAAACTAACCATACTAGCCTATAGTTATCAAGGTTAGCTAGTTAGCCTAGCTAACCTTCCAAGTTCAAGCTAGCCATACTAGCCTATAGCTATCTAGGTTAGCTAGTTAGTCTAGCTGACCTTCCAAGTTCAAACTAGCCATACTAGCCTATAGCTATCTAGTTTGGCTAGTTAGCTAGCCTGCTGACATTTAGATTTTTAAATTATATTTTCAGTTATAGTTTGGTCAGAGCTCCTTCACTGCCACTCAAGTTTGCCAGTTAGCTAACAGAAAAATTGTGGTTGTTTGGCTCCACCCATTGAGGTTTAACTCGACCAATGACATTATTTCCTCCAAGAAATGTTTGTATAACTAAAAATCCAATCTGCCACATTAACACTCATTGGCTAAAGCCCATTCTTAGTCTTTACCAATGCTGTCATTGTGTGTGAAGCATTTCCCCGGCGTACAATAGCGCCACAGGCCCTGGTGCATATAGTTGCTCGACTGCCGATACTGCATCCAGTAATCAGTTGCTGTGGAAACGATCAGGAGGATGTTCCCCACGCCTGCACAGAACAGCCCTCCACCCATAAAGCTGTACATCCTGCACCTGCACACACACACACACATGCACACACAGCAACATAAGGTCACTTAGCATCACGGGTTAGTGCCCCCCCTCCCCCCTCTCCCCCCATCACACAAACACTTCAGGGAGAGAGGGTCTAAGTGTCAGTAATTGCGTTGTAATGAACATATTATTTCCACTGGATTGAGCTGCGGGGTCACTTGTGTGTGTATGGTCCACTTTGTTCTCTAGGAGATCAGTCACTGAAGATGGGTTTTACATGGGCATTTTTTTTTATACCCCCCCACCCGCCTCCCTCCAGCCTCTATTGGGGGGCTGAGTCCAGCGCAGCTTTGATACTTGATACATCTATTGCTCACTGTTCCACCTGGATGCAATAGCCTCCTCCGACCGTTCACTCTTTCTCATGGAGAGTTTTCATGTATTTTGACAAAGGATGATAGATATATCATGTTATGTCTGAAACCTGAACAGGATATTGATTGAAGAGCTCTGTCTATTCATTGAAGAGCTCTGTATTTTTGCTGAATCACATTTATGCCTAAGCATCCTCCCTGAAAAGTTACCCCAGCTGTCTCAATCTAAACCAAACCTCTTTCAGCCCCTTAACCCCAGCATATAAAACAGATGAAAATTGTGCATTTACATTGAGCTGGGGTTTACGATATTACAGAATGCAAAGATTGCGTTTCATCTCACAGAACGACAGAAATCAAAGTGTTTTTGTAACTTGGCCAATGACGACTATGGGCTGTCTGCATGGTTTTCACGAGTTGTGTTTTTTGCCTTGCCAAATAATTTTTATACAGTCGTTTGGACCTTATTAATAATTCTGCTTCTTCCAAATTAGGAAAAAAACTGATCCTAACCCTGAAATGAGAATCTGGGCATTGGGAATATCTTCCTTTGATTCATGACATTCTCATTTCTAGGTTGTTTTCCTCATTTAACATGAAACACTTTCTAAACTATTTCTCAGGTTAATGTAAAACCCCATACCATTTCCAAGAAAACTGACCCGCAATCTTAAGGAGAAATATACTTGGAGTACAAATAATTTCACCTCCAATATGAATCCTAGCAATTAGTTTAGAATTAGGCTTAAATTTCTCCACTGATGTGTTTCTTTGCTTCTTGGCCCGAAGAGGGAAACCTCTAGAGGAGGAGGCTCTGGGTTTTAATCTCTTTTCAAAACACCACACTGCAATAACTTTGGCACATATTCATAGCTGTACGTTTCTATCTAATTGGCTACACAAATGAAAATGTATGTCTCCCTGGAACCGAAGCTGTTTTGAGAAAATTCTTTTCATCATTGGAAGTGTGATATATCCACCCCATAGTAAATCCATGTGTACGTTATCTATATATATATATGAGCTGTATAAATCCTTCCTCTCGCAGTAAAGGAGAAGGTGATAGGCTTGTGGTTCAGGGCATTACATTCACTTGCAATAGTACATGATGATATTAAAAAAGATGGCAAACTGAGACAAAAGCTCATAAAGCAATGGCGAAAAGTATCAACTTTGCCCGTGGAGCTCTTAGAGTTCGGCCCTGACTCCTTGCAATAAATACTCATTTAAACTAACCGAAAAACACCAAACAAATACACTATAACACTTATTCCACATGGTTTTGCAAAATGCAATATTACCTTACCTCAATGAACCCCTTTTATGAAGACGTTAATGAAGACAGGGTTGCCTGACAAAATAGAACAAGATCCTATAATGCCAAGACAGGCAGATTTCCAGCAAGCTAATAGCACTAGCGTTTGAGAGGGTGAATAGGGGGAAACTGAGGCTACAACAAACACAGCACTGAGACAAAAGGCCAGGCTGACCGCCGGCCAATCAGCATGGACCAGTTTTGTCGTTTGGGAATCTGCTGAAAAAACAGAAATGGCCAAAGCTTGGAAAGTTGAAGCAATACTGATGACTGCATGGTTTTGATTGAAAGTAGAGGGCTGAACTGGCTTTAGTGGAGGGCAAGCCAGGCATGACATCAGGAGTCTTTATCTCCGCCGCTACTGATTTTTGTCTCATTGTCAAAACAAACACTGTCACAAGGTATGAGCTAAAAAATGTAGCTATTAAGTTTAAACATTTTTCAGGTGATGGTTAAATGAAGGGCTTTTGTCGATGAGGCCTAATGGATTTTTGATCACTTTGGAATGTGAATTAATGTCCACCATACAAAGCCAAGTGCTTTGAGTACTCTAGGTACTTGATGAGACATATACAATTTGAGATTTACTCTAAGCACAGACACAATTTTTCGAGGCATTGCACACGTTTTTTTTGTTATTTGTATCCATTAAAATTAGAAAATGTTATTTACTGTTCCTGGTTTTCATTTAATCACTAAAAAGGTTTAGAAGGCTGACTAGAGATTCGCTAATACTAATTCCAATCAATATTCTTGACATGGCAGAATTAAGAGTTAAATCTTGACTCTTGAAATGAACTGAAGATACTACAAACGATGTTATTCTAAAATTTGTAATTCCAGAATTGGACTCGTATAGGGGGAAGCTC
Source organism: Monocentris japonica (assembly GCA_900323365.1). Taxonomy (NCBI): domain Eukaryota; kingdom Metazoa; phylum Chordata; class Actinopteri; order Trachichthyiformes; family Monocentridae; genus Monocentris; species Monocentris japonica. The sequence goes on along the minus strand of OOFE01035045.1, from coordinate 9,065 downwards.
GGATGGCAGCGCACTTGTCAAAAATGGATTTTCAGGATACTCCTGGATGGGGAACAAGCAAGACGAGGTAGTTCCTGTTAACTTTGAAGAGCATAAATATTACAAGAGGAAATGACATGTCCAGCAGTAGGGAGTGAGAATCCTGTCAGTGAGTACTGGATGTGCACAACAGTGACGCATTTTAACAACAGGTGTAAATGCAATGCAGCTGCATCATATCTAGACACAATCTGGATATGAGGTGTATGTTAGTGTCAGGTGTAAAGGGGGACATCGATCCCTTCAGGAAAGACAAGCATCGAAGGTGATCACTTGCAAAACGTCATGTTAGCCGTGGCTATAACAACCCTTTTTCCTCTGAGAACTAAGCAGCGCCTTTTATCGACTCAACTTCATTCACTTGTTAATAGGTTGGATGTGACGCCCTGAATTGCCAGAGCCGAAGAGAGGCAAAGAGAGCCCGGTGATGTTGGAGAAACGCCACACACCAGTGCAGATCCCTTCAGTGCGATCTGACTCTCGGTGTTTCCTTTATTCTGACTGCCGTCTGGCTGTATTTCCTCCTGTTGTGCCTCATTCCCATCTCCAGCCAGGCCTCCCTTTGCTTTGACACACACAAACCCACGAAGATGAAAGGAGAAGAGTAGCTCCATTACCTGCATTACAGCAAGTTGCTCAGACCAATTGACAACAACAAAATGTCCCAGAAAAAGGATTTTTTTTCTCCCTGAGATTTGAGTGCTGTACTTACATCTAACTTCATTTTTATAGACCACAGCCTATTTTCTTCCATTTGGAGTGTGGCAGCCAGGAGGGCATTCGATATCCTCCCATGCACCATCAAAGTGGACAATATGCCTACTGTGATGGAAGAGCAAATCCATGTTTCCTTGAATCCATCCAGCTTTTGAGAGATTAATTTTGTTATGGAAAGTCCACATTTATGTACTGTCATGGGTGGGTAAGGAGCTCATGCAGCCTCGGGTAAGCTGGTAAACTGGGGTGAATAATATCGTGAGGAGAGTAATTAGAAATGGAGTCTGCTTGCGTGCCTGCGTAGTTGTAGTGAACTAAAACGTAAGGCTCCGAGGCACGTCTGAGGTCCTCCCGTCCATGCGCACCTTCACGTGGCTGCACACGAACTTGCTATTTGAGCGACATTTGCACTGTTGCGACGTGGAAAGTTTATTTTTACGATCCTGAATGGCATGGTGCTTTTTTGGGTTGAGAAAATTCTAAGACCCTTTCAAAGCCCATTGGATAACCTCAAAAATGCAAGGTGGCCAGGCTAAAAAATAAGACTGATATTAGTTCCTTTGGAGATACGTGGTTTTCAGCAAGCAGCGGCGTCATATAAAGCATCTGGCTTCGGAAGAGTGTCTGATCTGTGACCTCCTAGTTCAGTCATGACACTCGGTGCCCCGTCTGTATCTCATGTAGTCTCATGTTTCTCCAGGCACTTTAAGGCCTGGTAAACTCAGAAACCACGAGCAATTTCATTTCAACAGCAGATTTAAAGTGATAATCTGCAACATTTTCACGTAAATAAATGCCTGTTCGGCTACCCTCTGTCACCGAGGGATATCACACAAAAGGGATTCAACTTATAGCCACTTCTAGAATAACCACCTTAAAGCTGCAATAGTGTTTGAAAGGAAACCAATGAGTCAGAATATAAGGCCCCCTATAATCTACGGTATCAGACTATTAATTCTAAGGCAGTTCTGTTGTCAGTATACTGCCATGTGTTATAGTACTAGAGTGCTACACTGTATTTATCACACAAAAGTCAGAAGTGAAAATTTAGTAAACAACATTCCCCTTTGGGAGATCATTTTCAATTTTTAGCATACACAACAATACAGTCATTCTCCAAGCTGATCTGCTGGTCTGCAGTCACCGATGGCATTCAGGCTCTTTCTTTGATTCTGCTTATCAGTAATTTCAAACAGGCAAAATTATTTCTAAAGAATTTTAACCAGAGACAAAAAAAAAGGATTTGCATCGCCATAGCTTGTGACTTGTAGGCCAGGTTTTTAAAAATGTTTGAAAAAATGAAATATCCCCCTAGCAGACATCATGTCAATCTGACGCAATGATCCATCAGTGTTAATGGAACAAATGACTGAGTATCAGATGACCGTTCATTATGGAACAAAATACAACAACAAATTGTAACAACAAAAGAAGTGGCCAATGGATAATGCAAAAAATAGAGGTGCAATGATGAACAATATGAGACAAAAAGTGAAAAGCATGGGTATTTTCCAGCTGTTCCGTGCACAAGGCCACAAAAAAAACTATAATGGCCTCTGAAAGTTATTGACATCAGCAAGCAAAATGCTTCTAAATCTTTACGTTCCAGACACACTTTGCCTAAATGCTTAAAGCAACTCCTTGGAATTGAATTTTGAAGCCTTCAAATGGCTAATTTGTGCGGCAAGTGCTTTCAGCATTTTCTCAGCAAATAAACGGTAGCTCTAATCATAAGAGCATGTGGATGATGGCGCTGCCTCTCCGCACCCACCCATGAGACAGCAGTGAGGATGGGGAGAGAAACCTTTCCACTTAACCACTTAAATGAATATATCAAGAAACTAATTTGCCATTTTAATTGCATGATTTAGGAAGATGCTACTTCACTTGCCCCTCTTCCATCTTGGTTGATTTCCAATGTGAGCACACATTAGATTGATCTATGAAAGACTGCAGAAATCACAACACTTAAGTCTTTTCATTTTCCCTCCCTAATTAAATAATTGAAATTCCTGTCAGTGTCTGCACTTAAGCCGCACACAAACATTACACACAGGCTGCATGGGTGAATGATTTGTGAAAGGCTTGTTTTTATCTTTTCTTGTTTGTGGCCTGCTCTTTTCTTCCCCTTCTACCTTTTTCTTTTTTTTTTTTTTTCCAGCACCAGAGCCACAGATTCATTCCATCTGTCAAGCCCAGAAATAGATCAGTACATCCATTTTGCTGAGATTTGCCCGTCCCATTAAGTGATTGCTTGTAGAAATGGCAGGGGACATTTCTTCTGATACATTCCCTGGAACAGTGCTGGCAGACATTAAGGACACATTATTGAGTCCCATTTTCTCTCAGCCACAAGGATATCCATTAGAGTGGCACACAGCCCTAAATTTTTCCATTTTCTCCCTCACCAAACTTGACTTTACACATTATTCCAGCCTCTGTTTTGTAATTTGCAGCCACAAATTATATCAGGGAAAAGCCATCTCGTACCATGTGGCTCCTCTTTCCAAGGCTATTTGCCAAGACTTGATTCTGAAGTGTCAAAATGGGCCGATCGTTACGGCTAATAATGACTGACAGCAAGGTGCTTTAAAGTCCATAGAAGTTGGCCCACACTGGAAACTTTCTGCCTGACAGTCCTCTAGATTTTTCGTCCTGCAGACAAAGACCGATGTATGATGCTATCTTATCATTGAGCACAGTGTTACTATTTAACACTGATGCTTTACTAAAACACCACATTTCTCAATCTCTGTATTTTCTACGGGTACAACACTGCCGTCTCATGAAAATTCAGATTCAAAACTCATAATGTCCATTTTTTTCCTCCAGCTTTTACAAACGATGCAAACGTAAACAAATATTTACGATTTGAAAAAAAAAAGAGAAAAATCACATTCCCTCTGTCAGGTTATTGTCACTCAGTGAATTTGTGAATAAAAAAATGTTGTCCGATCCAAAGAAATAAACAAAAGGAAAGCCGGCAATGAGGCGATATTGGTGCCACACGTGGTGTCGTGCTCCAGTCACCTGTAAGATGCCAATCTGTTTTTCCACCATCTTTATTTACCGTGTATTCTAATAACTTATCAAAGAGTTTGAATTATAGATGGGAGACAAGATTCCTAAAAATGTCCTAACCCCCCCCACCATGACTCATATTAAAGGTTTAATTTACTACGAAGTTTAGCATTTAGCACTAGCATTACAGTAGCAATGTAAAAACCCCAAACACGTTAAAGTCACATCCTATTGATCCTATGTGAGCCTGCAAAAATCTCTGATCCATTGTGGTTTTATGTGGCGAGGCTTTTGTTTACTTTTGGAACGATTCAAGATCGTCATGCATCTTTATATAGGTCGGTGTCACATTACGCACCGTGCACCACCTCGGCAGCTACTCCATCCCCTGTCGATGAATACGAAGAAACGTTGATGTATGTTAACTATTTTCATCCAAAGGCAAATCCAACATAGCAGAGAATTCACATTATTCTGATTGTCTGATTGTCTTGGGCAGTGGAGTCTATATTCGACTCAGCATTTTTATGATATGTAGGTATTTGGATGTTGCAACCATTATATGCAGCACTCTTAGCTCTGATAGACTAAAGACCAGAGCATATTTGCGGTGGAAACAAATTTCAGCAGGCACGTTCAGACAAAAGGACAAAAAACCAAAGTGCTGCAGTGGCTTCAGACCCTGCAGTGTTTGACCAACAAACCAGTCGAATTCTTCACACACCAGCCTCCGCTGCGTGACCGTCTGCAATTGTTCTAAAATATCACATGATTGGTTGTGTTGCCTCATGGAAAAGTGTCTCCATTTCCTTTTGTAGTTCATTGCCTTTGCTTACATCTCTGTGCTAGCATGTTGTGCTAAACCCTTTCAAAGCGAATCATTTCAAAGCTCAGAACCTCCTGAGCTTGTTAGAAGATACCTGAACCTTTATGACTGACTGAGCGGCTTCTAAATCCTCTGATTCCCTGCAGACATTGTTGTTCATTTTTGTCACCACTATTTCCAGTTACCTCTTTAATCTTCCATGCACACCCACAGACGTGGAGTGTAAATATATAAGCAATATGAAGCTACAGTGAGTATGCACAAATGTACTTGTGGCACCATGCTCGACTGCTTCTATTTTAGGAACGTTCGACTACATTGTTAGCGTAACGCTTCCTTAACAATTAAACCACTCAACAACTGTCTGATCTGCTCGAATGCCCATTTCAACCGTCCGCAAAATACGTCATTATCTAACAACCATATATTGATGTATTAACAAAATTACGGCCACTTGAACGTGACCTCATTGTGTTGCTCACTCAGCCGCTCATTGCGCTATGACAAGCACAATAGCTTGTGAAAAAAATAATGCATTCAAGACCAGATCCACCAACAAACAGGTCAAGCCTTTTCAGAGTGTTGTGGAGAGCACAATCAGAGAGGCGTCAGAAGGCAGCTCAAAGGCCACAGCAGCCCCCTGCTGAGCTGACATTCTCATCGTGCCTTGCCCATTAATTCTGTCATTGTTGCTGCCCTGGCCTCCTGGAGTCCTATCAAAGACTCAATAACCACTGCTTAACCAAAGTCCATTGGCAATTCTCCCCATCTCTCACTCTCGCACTCTCTCTGTCTCTGCCTCTCAGCTATAAACCATCTGACAGCATGCGGGTGCGCAGTGCCACTGCCTTTCACTTCGACGAGGCCGGGTTGAAAAGGCCATTATTACCCTGTAATTGTGGGAGTCAAACCCAATTAAGCAAATCTGTATGGGGGCAGATGCCACCTTCCTTCCCCTTCGCTTTCCCCTTTCTCTCACTTGCTGTCACTTTGCATAGGGTGGCTTGATCTCCGATGCGGGCCCCCGAACCAGACCCCCCGCTGACGGGGACATGTTGCTAATTGAGTTCTTGCTGGTCATTTGCTCCTTCTAAGTGAGCAAGAAGAAAAACAGGAAACTGCCGCCTCATCTGTTGAGGCCATGGGAAGAAGTAAAGAGCCTTTCCCAGTGGCGGCAAGTGAAGGAAAAAGAGGCGAACGAAAGCCATTTAATCCACAGCGAGGGGAGCAAGGAAAGAGGGGCTTAGGCCTGCTCTGCTGCTCCAGCAGGGATCCGCAGAGGAGCGGGGGACTCCAACACTAAGGCCAAACGCTCCCATTCAGCAGGACGCCACCTCCTGAGCCGGACACTTCCTTTCTCTTGTACGGTTTGCTGTGACATGAAGACAGTGGAAACACTGGGTATGTTTACATGCAACCCGGTTAAGGAAATACTCTATTGAAATTGTCACGTAAATTCTTTTAATCCGGTTAAGGTCATAATCAGACTAAACATAACCCGGTTAGCACAACTAGGTTTCTGCTTGATCTTTCGCTTTATTAGGGCATGTGAACATCTGAGTCAGATTTCTTCCGGCTTTTTCAAACTTCCGCATGTTGGCCACCAGACGCAGTAAACCGGATGGTGTATTTGCAAAGCAAACAAATGTGGTGCAGCGCAATGGAGTGGCAAGCTGCCGACCGATTATTAAATGAATCCATGTAAACCGGGTTATTAGAGAAATCACGTTACTTCGAACCGTGTCAACGTTGTAATATTGCCTTAAGCTGATTACTCCCAGTAATCGGGCGGGTTAAATGAACGTTTTTTTTTTTACCACATAATATAGAACCAAACTCAAACCTGGAGAGTTATTGGAAGCACCACATGGTTAACATGTGAGGTTTGGGGGCAATTGCCAGTCAAATAAAAAGGATGTGAGCTCAATGGATGTGAGTGGTGTACTATGACAAAAGCATAGAAATAGGTCCTTCCGATATTAACGTGGAATGAATTATTTACTGGAAAAATGTGATGATAGATAACATTTTCATGTTTTCACTTAAAACGCATGAAAATATAGGACACACACATACAAAATGAAATGAAAATATCTACGGTTTATAATGCTGGAGCCTTAAATATTGCGCTTAGGTTTTCTGAAATAAAAAGAAAAAGGCTATATGACATAAAACGGTGTTGTGTTGTTATTGTGTTACAGTTTGGGCAATCAAATCAATCAATGCTTCTTTTTGAGCTGATGTTTATTGTAAACCACAACAGGTATTGAGTTCATTACACCGTGCGGATACGCGCTATCTATAACAACTTAAGAACAGCAACAATTTTTTCTAATGACCACTGTGGCAGTTACTGCAGCCACTTCAGCATGTATTGGACTAACACAGAGGCAGTGAAACAAGCAGGACATTGTCACTGCTCACCCCAGTGGGTATCGGATGAATAAGAGCACTCATCCAGTTGATTTAAATGTGTGTGATCTCACGCCTCTTTCACTCCCACCTTTGTTGCCTTCAGAAAGGACGGGTCATAATGGGTCAGTGGACACACACGCATTGACTCTGTGTGTGTGTGTGTGTGTGTGTGTGTGTGTGTGCGTTTCAGTGGGGGTGGCTGTTTTTGAGTTTCACCCCTGTTGAGCGCAAACACGGTCCTTTGCTTTTTGCCCAGGATGTTTCGAGTCCAGACCTGCAAGTTCACAACCAGGGCTCAGGAGGTACAAGG
>OOFE01035019.1:6649-29281 GCA_900323365.1 Monocentris japonica | reverse complement strand
AAGTATGGTGGTGGATCTTTGATGTTGTGGGGCTGTTTTTCTTCCAAAGGCCCTGGACAACTTGTTAGGATACATGGTATCATGGACTCCATCAAGTACCAGCAGATATTAAATGAAAACCTAACAGCCTCTGCCAGGAACCTTAAAATGGGCCGTGGTTGGACCTTGCAGCAGGACAATGATCCAAAGCACACCTCACAGTCCCCTGACCTAAACCCCATAGAAAATCTGTGAGATGAGCTGAAGAGGAGAGAACACAAGCCTCGACCTCGGAAACTGAAGGATCTGGAGAGATTCTGTATGGAGGAATGGTCTCAGATCCCCTGCCATGTGTTCTCCAACCTCATCATGCATTATAGGAGACTCAGAGCTGTTATCTTGGCAAAGGGAGGCTGCACAAAATATTAAATGAAGGGGTGCCATTCATATATGTGCCATAATTGTGGCACACATATTTTTGAGAAAAATATTTGTTTCATGAAAAGAATTTAATTGTTCTTTCAATTATGTTACTTCAATTAAAAGGTTAGATTTTTGTTAATATTTTGAATGAAAGCTCATGAGGATAAATAAAGACCTTTTTTTCGCAGCTCGTTTTGCTCATTTTTACTAAAGGGTGCCAAAAATTCTGGAGGGCACTGTATAATAGCTTTCCTCTCCGATAGGCACATTTTGTTGTTTGGTGGTGCGTTTTTCTTTTTCCCCATGGATAACTGGCCAAACGTAGCCGACATGATAGCATAAAACGTTTCAGCGATATAAAACATCAATGGTAAACATCCGTTTTTGGTCCCTCAGAATCAAAGAGCAAGGGCTTCTTTCTAGACCAAGGTTCAACAATCTTACAGGGAGAAATCCATCGGAGAAGAGGAGAGATGCCAATTTCTCCACAGACAGTAGTCAAGATAGACAGTCAGGATTGCATTCAGTCAAGACAGAATGCAATGCAGCCACAAGACGTGCCATTTTCAGTAAGACACGCCAAAACATTTGAGGACTAGTCGGCTAGCGAGCTATACGTACATGCCCATACACGTTTGATTGAAAGCAACAAGTTAATGCCCCTACTCTAGGGTGTGTTGAAAGGCATTCTGGGAAACACAGGAACTGAACTGAAGTAGACGAGGCTGGTTGAGGGAAAGCGTGTACACCAGAAAAGTAAATTACAACATGCACTGAAAACCAGAAATTGATAATATCTAACCATCTAGTATCTGGCAGGGGGATTTTGCGGTTTAATGTCTTAACTTGTACATAAGACATGATGTGGTATTATGTTATTCTGTTATAACAATTGGGCCGAAATTGGCATCTTTAATTTCCTCTCATCCTTCTTTCTATACAATTCATTCTAATCTAATGTACTTTGAAAATACATATGGGAGTGATTGAAAATATTAAATGTCTTGGTGGAACTTCTTTAAGGCCCGTAATGAAAAACAATAGATGTCATCTTTATTTACCTCAGTGTTAATTTGGTATTACTAGTCTTAAATCCAGCCATGCTTTCATTATCAGCTATCAAAGTAGCACTATTATTTATGTTTTACCATCATTTTATTTTTCACCTGAAAATTCCCTGATATCCCAAAAAAAATAAATTTATTTATTTATTTATTTATTTTTTACACAACAAGACAAGGGGGATTTTACCTGGCATGGGGTTCGGGTTGGAGAAAGAGGGCATCAGCGGTGTCTGCGGCGTTCGCCCAGCATGGCCTCGCGTGATGTCATATCCTGCGCTCATGGAGAAGCTGGATTTGGGCGGGCCTACCGGAGGGGCTGACATGACGGGAACCGAGGGCGGGGGTCTGATGGGAGAGACCATAAAAGGCATAGAGGGAGACGGGGCAGAGAAGGGAGCACCACTGGTGAGGGGGGTAGCGACCGTGGGTGCAGGGGTAAACTGGGAGGACTGGGAGAGTACTGGGGCCAGGGGGCCGCTAAAGCCGGGTGAGGCGTGAATAGGGGGGATGGTGGTGCAGACAGAGGGGGAACCAATGGAAATGGAGGTGGTGCTGGGGAGGGACAGGGGGCTGGACAGACCTAGAAGAGAGAGAGAATGGACTCATGTTCAGAGTTGTTAAGTCGGACAGGTTGCATTTTTAATTTTTTAAATTATAGTTATTAATTCCTCACAGTCAAGAAAAAAAAAAATGCTGAACAATTATAAGGTGGCAATACATTCCCATTAGGAACCAGTACCACAAAACCAGCACACCCTGTGGAAGATGTTGGCTGCGGAATACATTTTAAAATCAGTTGAGCATCTATTTTTTTTGGTTGGAAATTGCAACAAACGTGGAGGTAAAAAGCATCTGATTTACAGTTCTGGCCAAGATTAATGGCACCCTTGCATTTCATGCAGATAATGTACAATAATAATGTACAATAATAACTGCAAATTGAATCAACTTTCGGTCATCACACATTCATCTGTTTTATTTAACAGCACATGATCAAACAATGAGAACACAAATATAAAATAAATCTTTTATGGCTTCAAAATGTAATAGTGGCTATGGCTATGATTATTGGCTCCCTTTTGTAATACAGCCTTTGGCAATGATTTCTTTTTTTTTTTTTTTTTTTTTAAGTTAGAGCATACAGGGACAGACAATATGGACATACTAACAGATACTAAACTGACAACAAATAATATTGACTTACTTAAACAAAACAAAAAAAAAAGGGCAAAGACAAGTAACAGTGTAGTTTGTAAGACAGAGAGAGAAAAGAGGGAAGCAAAATAAGAAGAAGAAGAAGAAGAAGCCTTTGGCAATGATGACTGCTTCTTATAACCATCAATTAGCTTCCTGCACCTTTCTGCTGTCAGGTTCTCCCACTCTTCAATTGCTGCAGTTGAAAAACTATAGTTTCTATAGTTTTCTCTTGAACCATTCCTGGGTGCTTTTGGAAGTGTGTTTTGGGCCATTGTCCTGCTGGAGGACCCATGACCTTCAATTGGCACCCAGTTTCCTGACATTGAGTGGCACATTTTGCCTTGGTAATGTGATTTCGTGATGCCCTTAATACGTTCAGGAGGTCCAGTACTCGAGGCAGCCCCGCAGCATTATGGACCCTTGCCAAAGAGCTCTACTTTGGTTACATCAGTCTACAGGTTTGGTCTTGGCAATAATCATAGCCGTGGCCACTTTTCATTTTTGCAACAATAAAAGTTTGTTTTTTTATCATGTGCTGTTGTAAATCAATAAATTAATGTGTTCAGACAGAAAGTTGTTTCAACTTCCAATTATTTCAGAAGATACTGTACATTATCTGCATAAAATGCAAGGGCGTCCATTTCTTTTAAAAAAAAAGATCTACAGAACTGTTACCTGTGAGGATGAGGAGGAAGGTGATTTATCAAGTTTTAAGTAAGTAATTATCTAGAGAAGAGACATTCCATCAATATCTGACTTCAGGTACTAGGGACCCTTCAGTACCTGACTTGCCGGGACATTCATATGGGGAGGTCGTATATCCGATAATCCTGACAGCACATGAATGCATAGTCAGCGACTGGGCTACAGCGAGAGGTGATCTACAACGCGGGCTGAGAGTAGTTAAGGCAAGACGGGATGAAACTTTGATGCTCCCTGTGGGATAACTGGGTTGCTGCAGCAGCAAAGAGCAATTAGGATACAGCCATGAGAAGCAGAATAGAAAGAGAAAAGTAGAACTAGTTGCCTTTTAGAGTTCATAGTGCCTTCTCAAAACAGAATTAATAATACAGGAACTGCCTTATGAAAAGAAGAAAGGTTGGAAGACTTCAACTTTGCTTTGACTAGAGTATACTCATGTTCCTGCTTTGTTGATGTTAGAAAGCCCAGCTCTTAACTCACCACTACTTTGTTGATTGTACGTGACAATTTTAGACTTAATCCCCTTAACGTTTCACGAAGCAACTTGCCACCAAGTAAACAGGTTTCGGCTTAGTTTCTTCTATTGCCTTGACTCGAGCATGCAACAATGGATCGTGACCTCCAAGATGCTGTAGCATGTTAGATGCGTTTGAGCCTTGGGCAGCCACTTTTCGTTGGCATGTTTTGCATGGTTGTCTTCTTTAACAACCCCCTGGTCATGTTTGAGGTATCCGAAATTTCCCTTTCCAATTTTCAGTTTTTGGTAACTAAGTATTCCAAAATGCATCGCATCGTGACCTTAGCATCATGATATGTACCGTTAGATAAGAAAGAGCAGTGAAGCTAAACATGCAGCAGACAAGACCCGTTCAGAAACACAGTGAGCGTGACTGGCTGTGTTTGCTGTCTGCTTTTTCAACGTCTGCGGTGACTTTAAGGAGGCTCAAGCTAGATGCCATTTCAAGGTAGACAGCTCATCAAGATGAGTCACAAGCTCCCAAACCCAACATTTTGTTCCTCATTGGGCAATTATGTCGATCAAACTTACTTCAGCTTCAATTGTGCCATTATGGGCACTATGGCTTCCCTCAAGCATTACTGAGCAGGGAAAGCTCTATATCGCATTTTCCCACAAGAGGAAGCCCTAGGCAAGTATAGTACAGTATGGGGAACATTCACAACTTTGAGAGGGAAAATTATGGAAGCCAAGAGCGAGCATGGTTGCACACATTTTTTTAAATCCTGTTTTCTCATGATCACGACACGAAAATTAACTGTTTTGCTGAAATCACAACTTGATTGTCCCATTGCTGTTGCCTTCACGAGAGGCAAGCCAGCACGCCTGGTAGTGTGACACAACTGTAGGCAGACTTAAGTGGAATTGACAAGGTCAGAAGGGCAGACAACGATTGAGCAGCGCATCAGATTTTATTATAAGCAAGGTCTGAGAAAGGCGACTAGCCACGCAAGCTAATCAAATCGTGATCACGAGAAAACGAAGTGTGATACCTCGAGAGAACGACATAATTAAGTCAGGATCTCAAAATGACGATGGAAACGCTCCCTACCCCGCGGCAATCATTGGATGTGATCACTGATTATGACCTTACAGCTCTGTGGGGTTGGAAGTAAATACAGGCATTCCCTTGTCTTTGCTTGTAGTCCAGCTCCGCGTGGGAGTTTTGATTTCGGCAACCACTTAAACAGCCACCAACTAAATCTTTCTATGTGTAGATTTTGTTGACATGACCCTCCGGAAATACATTTAGAAATCACAAAAGTGATATTATTTTAATAATAGCTACAGTAAATCTAGTCATAATTCTAGATTTTCAATATTATTTTAGGTATGCTTCTGTCTTTAGTGAACACATGTTCTTCAACTAGCATTACCTCTGATACTACCCCCTGTAGCAAAAGGGAATAATTTCATAAAAACTGCTTGGGAAAATATATTTGTCATAACGCATAATTGTCATCAATTTTGGGGCACCACTGTATTTTTTTTAAATGTATTGTTTATTTTTATTCTTGGGGCTTGGTGATACAGAGCCAAAGTAGCACAGCACTTAGACTCTGCTGAAGCCAATTTGTGATCAAAACAGCACATTCAATTAATAAATAAGGAAGTTTTTTTTTTTTTTTTTTTTTTTTTTTTAGCAGCCAAGAATATTTTTTACCAGCCAAATTAATTCTTACACATTTTTCATAGACATGCCAACCTATTTTCAATGTTATTTTGTGTACAGAATCGGGTACTGTGAGAAACATTCAATAAATAGACAAGAGCAGATTTAGAGTTTTCATTTGAAACTTCCTCACTTATACAATTATTAGAGGAAAAAAAAAAAGATCCATTGTATAAGCAGGCTAGTTAACCATCCGACAGCAGAGAGACAAGATGAAAAGTTTGCAGGAGTTTAGATGTTACCGTTTGTGCAGAGCAATGTAAGAGGCAGCCAATCAACAGCCTTTTTGATACAGAGATATTGTTTTGCTTTGGTTTGATTGATTGATTTGAGAAAAGGTAAAGACCAAAGACGGCACAATAACCGTTGTTAATGTTATCGTCTCAAAAAAAGTTACTGGCCACTGTGGCAAGTGGCCTTTACCGATTCCTCCAAAGAAACGTTATACCAGCAATTGCCACTTGACAGGTGATAATTCTAGATTCTGCAGGGAGGGAAACTGAGTTCTCCTAAGTTTGAAGGTAAGCGAGGATGACATCAATTTTGGGAGGTGTCGAGGAAAAGTGTAACGAGTAATGTAACGAATTACTGCTCCCAGAGAGAAATGAGTAATGAGTGTGAGCCGAGTCTTCATTCCTTACCTATAGTCAGTGGTGGGGCGTTGATTGTGGCAGCCACACTGGGAGGAGGTGTAGGGCTGGTAGGTGGCGTAGTCTCAATCCCACTCTCTTCCATCATCTTCTCAGCCTTATACCTGCACTGAAGCAGAGAATGGGAACACTTATTTACCACGATGGGCATACGACCCAAAAGCAGAGTCTCCTTTGCAAGTGGAGCAAGCAACGCTTTAGGTTGATGCTTTGTAATTGCACAATTGATTGTAAGTTGCTCTTACACTGCAATCACATCCCAAGAGTAAAAACAGTACATAACGAGCTTTCTGCTTGAAAATACACCTCAGCTTTCAGATGATAAATACTACTTGGAGACTTGAATCTGACACAAGGAACCAACAAGGAAATATCTATTGTCAAGTGTAGGGAGTGGTATATTCATTTCAAATAAAACCAACAAAATGAACAATTTTGATTGCAGAAGTTATTCTGTGATCACAACTCTTAAAATGCCATGGCGGGACACAACTACTTTTTTTTTTTTTTTTTTTTATTATTTGTGGTTGCAATTGCAAAGTTTAGATTGTTGTAAAGCGTGAATTCAAATGAATCATCACTAAGTTCAAGTGTGTTAAGCTTGTTCAGCTGATTGGGAGCAGCTAAAGTCAACAGAAAACTACAATCATGGCATTGTGACTCCGGGCTTCAAACACATTTGAAGGGACAAACACTCCAAGTTGTTGCCTCGAGACACCAAGGCGTTCTGAGGGTTATTCCCATATGACGTGAATGCAGCATCATACCGCATAGCCATCTTCAACACAACTCTTGCCTTCAATAAGCAGTTGTGATGAAGTATGCATTCAGCTCACTTGTTCATGTCATCATTTCTAACAATTTACACTTCGACCTCTGCAAATAGTCATCGGACGAAAGTTATCTGATGAACTTTATGTAATGTTTGTGACAGAGGTTTTCAAGAAAAGTTGCAGACTATGCACTAGCAATGGTTAGCCTCCTTAGATGCTAGCGCAGCAACAAGCTCGCTAGGTACATTTCAACAGCACTACTGCTATGTTAAAGTGTAATATTTCACAGAGAAAACATATTGCAGAATTCGCTTTGTTTGTCATGCCATGGAAGAACACCAGATACCAGCTGTCTGCCACGTCGTCAGTTACAGGTCTACTAACTTTGCCAAGCTTTCTAACCAGGCTAGTTATCCAGTAGCCCTGAGAAACTGCGTTCAAAACTGGCTGCGTTACTTATCGTCTTCCACCAAAATACACAGTGGAGTGCGGTAGCAAGCAGTGCGAACCAATTTTAAAAGCTGACATTTTATTGAATTTAAGTGCTGCTTGATTGGCTATACATATGCCGAACACCCTGGCAATTCGGAAGATGTCTTGAGTCAAGTTTTACGATGTGTGTGCCTTTGCCAATAAGCAAGGCAACATTAAAATGTAAGATTTTTTTAATGGACTTTTGACGTGAAGTTCTTTCCAAAGAATGGCACGTATCGGAGCTACTGTTCACGATGCAGTCCACATATACGTTGACAGAGGTTATTCTACTGTCTCAGTAAAAGGGGGTAGCTAAAGGATTACGGTTAATTTACACCTACCGGTTTTATTTATACCTAATACGCCAGGAAAACAATATTTGTCGATAATATGTTTTGCTGTTTGGATATTAAAAGGAGGTACAATAGCAGAGACTCACCTGCTAGCTCGGCTAGCTCAGTAAACGAAGGACACCCTTTGATGACGTCGTGTGTTGCCACGTCTGCTGTGCTGTGACTCCTGCTGCCTTCAAGTGCTGTCAGGAATATCAGACTTACGACATCAGTGCACACGAATGACCCAGCAAGATGGTAAAATGGTAAAGTGGAAAAGTGGGACTTTTCTACAACACCCGAGATGTGACGCTTACAGGGCGTTCACACAACGAGGGTGACGAAGCGAAGACCCATGGTTTACTAGTAGCTAGGTGACTAGTGCGATTTTCCAAAGACAAAGCTATAGATGTTGAAAATCACCTGATGGCACTCTCTGTAAATAAGCAATCATAAGATATAAACATTTCTGTTTTTTGTTGAAAAAGAAAAAAAATGTGTGCAAAATCATGTACTTATAAACTGGGCTGGAACTACCATATTTGGCATCAGGTGAGTGCCGGAGGCCACCCGCCCACTTGCCCATCTGAGCAGGGCACCAAAGGACCTGACTTATCAACGGTATTTTCACAGAAAAATGTAGTATTATGATTGGTGCATTGATCGTGGTAGGTGGGCTCACATGGGCACAAACTTGGTACAGGTCTCTGATCAGTGTTCCCAACCTCCAAGACAAATTTATACATGCCAAGATTATACATGTCCTGATCCACTATCAGTTAACTGCACAGTGCCCACGTGGGTACGTTGGTATAGCAATACACTATGGTTTCACATAAGTGAAGGATCAAAATGGAGAGGCGTGAGCTTAAAAGAAAAACAAAAAGAAGTTCAACAATTCAAAATGTGCCCAAAATTGCAAGTTTTTTTTGTCCGTAAACAAGTTGGGACTGGGACTGTTGGAGCCCCACCGCTAGCAGCGGAATCTAGCAGCAGCAAAGCTAACTTTAGCTTGGTTGTGGGGGCTAACGTTAGCCCCACTTGAGTCACACAGTGACCCAGGTCCAGGTCCAGGCGTGTTGTTGCTGTTATCAAGTTTTTAAGCGAGAGAGGTCTTGCATGCCGCGGTAATAATGACATCAAGTAATGGAAATTACCTTGGGATATTTCGAGCTTATCGCAGAGTTCGACCCCTTTTTAAAGAGACACATACAAAAATAATGGACAGAAGGGTCGAGGGAAAACCTCCTGCTTATCCTCTACTGTCTGTGAGGAGTTTATCTGCTTAATGGGTGAGAAAATAAAGAAAACGATTGCAGCTGAACTACAACATGCCAATTACTTTTCAGTAATAGTCAACTCAACACCCGACTTGTCACACCAACTTATTTTCTGATTTGTTAGTGAGGAGGGCAAAGTAGTGGAAAGATTTGTTGGATTTGAGCCATACAGGCACAAGTCTGAAGTTGGACTTGGTCAAACTGCCCAGGACAAAGCTATGACAATGCCAGCAATATGGCCAGCAATAACAGCAAGGACATTCGCATCAGTAAGACTCTAAAATCCCTTTCCAGTACCAGATGGAGCTGTAGAGCCGACTCCACAAGAGCTCTGAGAGAAAACTACAACGCAATAAGAGAGGCCTTGGGGACGTTGGCGTCAGATGAGGACGAGAAGCAGGACGCTGCCCTCTGTAGTCAGCTTGATAAATTGGAGACTTAAAAATTTCAAAGCGAGCAGTGATACACTGCAAAAGAGTGATATAGACTTAGCGATAGCTGTGGGACTGCTGGAATTGCCGCATTTGTTTGTGGCTACTGTAAGAGACACGTTTTCTGAGATTGAAAAGGCAGCAAAACCCTTTTGTTAAAGGTCTATATGTCCAGCCAAAAGCACTTGAACGTGTGGCCAGTTGTATTTCCAACTTCCAAACTCAGAACTAAGCGCACACATGAATGCAGCATCAGCCCAGAGAAAATTGAACACTACAGAGACATTGTAAATACCATAGTCTGTAGAAAATAAGGAGGAGAGCGAGAAATACATTGCATTAAAATGCAATTATTAATTACTATATTATTTACACACAGGGGGACAGGAAATGGAAAACAGCAATTTGAAAATGAACGGTTTTTGATGCTGCATTCACGTCATATGGGAACGGTTAAAGCCTGATTTATGCTTCTGCGTCTTTATGCTTACGCTTCTTAGAGGGGGAGGGTACAGAGGCAACTTACAGACACCAGGGGGAGCCACAGAAGACGCAAGACGAGGGCCTCGATCTGAACAAGATGTCCGAGTTTGCTGAGGAAGACGTCACGGTATGCAACCGAGCCACCAGGACGCTCTGCGAAAGACTCCTTTTGAAAAGGAATAGGCTGATGAGGAAAAATGTGCAATTCCAGAAATTCAACTATGACATTGTACATGTGCCAGGTAAAAATCGCATCAGGAATTGTTAACAGGTCTTTGAGATTCTTTTAGAAAAAACAGACAAACCTCCAGCCTTGCCTATTCATTATTAAGATTCAAATTGAGAATAGTTTATATTATGAATCAGAGAAACATGTTGAGATTGCCAGCTCAGCCACAAAACTCAGTAATACTACAGTAGCCCACTAGGTTACTATGTTAGGTTATGTAGGCTAGGTCTGTATGAGTCATTCTGTGTGTGTGTGTGTGTGTGTGTGTGTGTGTGTGTTGGAACCAGATGGTTCATTCTGGATATTCATTCAGGATTCATTCATTTGGGAATTCTGGGTATTTATGGCCTATTTTATTAGGAAACTCAAATCAAACAATCTTCTGTCAGTTATCCAAAGAACGGTTAGTTCAAAGCCAAACTGATTCCAGAACAATCTAAATTTGCTACTAGTATTAGTTTGAATTGTGATAAAGATTAGTTAAGTATCAGTACAGACAACTAAGGCCAACATATCATCAGTAAATGAGTTGTAAACCGGAGTGCATGAACCGTGCAGCTAACTTCTCCCAGTGAGAACTTGCAATGAATGTATGCACCGATTCTTGACATATGTTACTGCAGATATGTACATCTGACCTGGAGGAAAACACTGAATTGTTTCATCACATTATGTCATTTTATTTAAAAGCATTTGCACAAAACAGCACTATAATGGAAAACAAAACTAAAAAAAAAAATACATAACTGAAAATATCAAGTGGTGGTAGTGGCTAAATCATTGTGGTTTCCTTTGGGGAACAAATGTGCCTTCATCTGTGTGTAGATCACTCTCCTTTCCATTGGGGGGGTGGTGACGAACCAAACACAATGGAAAACTGATGAATTTACCATGATGTGGAATCTCAAGAATTCCTTTCAGAGCAGTAGAAGTGGAATTTAGTGGTATATTCACTACAAAAGTTTTCCGGTTATCTTCACATGTAGCTTTTTTTGCGTCTATAAAATAGGCGCTCAAATAGGACACACGGGGCATCAAAGGACACATTTGTTCTCGTAATCAATCTTTCAACATAAGACACTGGACGATGTTTACATTTTATACATCGATGTCAAAATCACCTTCTTCATTTGGAAGCGATTGGAACTATATACATTATTTTACAAAGACATTTCAAATCCGGTTCGGAACAGCTTTTTGCAGACGAACAGACGATTTTGCTATTTCAGGCCATTCAGAATGAAAGAAACAAAACACAAACAATACAATACAATCATTCTAAAGCTAAACGTTCTTGAGCAAAGTCTGCGTATATGAGAAGTTTTAGATGACTTTTCACTTGTTCTTGTTACATTGATCCTTTCACAATGCCAAAGTCCAGCTTAAGCATACAATTATTAGATATGTTGAGCCCTTTAAATTGCACAGCAATAAAGATCAGCAACTGTTTTACTAGCATCGGCGCGCATTATTTCATAGGGTTACAGCATTTGTGAAGCGGCATTACGACACAAGATGAAGTCCCAATAGTCCTACTGTGGAATTGCCATCATACCCACCAAACATGTTTGCGTTGGTCACTGATGCAAGCTAAATACCGACTACTGAGCTAAAGCTACACTAGGCAAGATTTTGATGTCAAAATCCAGTTGTCTTATCAAATGCCGTAGATTCAGCCTCTTTTCCCAAAATTCATTTCAGGCATCGGTGTGATCGCTGGTGAGAAATCTTCTTCACACAAGAAGTGATGAATTGAAACTTGCGAAACCCAAAAGCGTCGAAGCAGCAGTAAACGAACGCACCGTCCAGAGAAAGCTGGACTCCCCAATGACGGCTGAACCTCTTCACCGCTTCCACCCCACGCTAGACACTAAGTTCTGGGTAATGAAGTCCTTCAAAAACAGTTACCTCTCGCTGCCACTTGAGGCAGTCAAAGTGCGATGTCGCCTTGTGCTACTTTAATGAGTTTGGATAGTGCGGCAATGGCAAACGCGTTCATCTCTGACATATGTAGAGAGATATCTGCTGAGCTAACAGCATAACCTTGATGTTGTACAGTAATAACATCTTTCAGAGGAGCTAAGAGAAGTGCTTTTTACAACGTGCATTGGTCACCCAAGACTTAGGGCTGTCTTTTGCTATCTGGGAACCACTTTAGCCAGAGTAATTCCCATATTTCTGCTCCTTCATGTGCCCGTTGCGCCACATCTTCATACATCCATCACCCAAAAAACAATAGAGTACATTTAACTCAACTTGCCGATCGTTATTTTTTTTCCTCCTCACATTTGAGTCTGATGTAAATGAAAATCTATAAATAACTGATGTGTTGATCCGACTTGATTTGTGTGTTTGATGAGTCAGAATAATAAGCACGATATTCCTTCAATGCCGTTCTCTTTTGTATCTGTCATACTCTCTACCACAGCAGCTGCACCTATAGGTGTGCCACAGAACGTTGCGGTGAAGTGTGACATTGCTTTCTAATTTAGTATTAGGGCTTGATCAGACTTCGACTTCATGATCATGGCACCAAATTGTATTTGATGGGTAATTGCATCGTGCTGGCCATAGTTAATGGTATGGCTGTTTCATAGCATTGAGTAGAAGTGCACTAGTTGGTAATAATATCCACATTTTGTCTTGCTCAACTCCTTATATTCACTATCAACGATAATTTAGATTGCCAGTGCAAAAAGAATACAGTGGTGCTTTCCTAGGGCTAAGCTTTCATTAGTTAGGCCACCCTTCAAGCAGAGGACCTGGGTTCAAACCACCCACCCTGCTGAAGTGTCCTTGAGCAAGACACTGAATCCCTACCAGCTTCAGGGTGCTGTTCTGTAGCTGACCCTGACCTCTGACCTCCGATGGAGGTTTTATTGAGGGTGGACCTTTTTTCAAGCCATTAACCTGAAAGCTAATGGTATTTTATGAATCATAGGTAAGAGTCGGGTCGGTAGTACACAAAAACCGCTGACCAAACCATTTAGTTGGGTCACACACCTACTGACAGGAGGGAAGGGAGAAGGGATCTGGCAGTTTCTCTACGAGACATGAAGACATGAAGTTGTTTTAACTCGCTAGTCAGCCATGGGGGTAATTTTGTTTCTTTATTGTGCAATAGTTTTCTGCAACCAGTTAGTGCGCATGCGCGGCAATGTTTGCAAACATTGGGATTGATCTATAGCTAAATCTAAGGCGTTCTTTTCAGTTAAAATTGGTCATTTCAAATTTTCACTCAATAAATTAATACACTGTTTCACTAATATGGCACAAATATAAATATTTTGGATGCACACTGAATGAAAGCTGGCATAAGGGCTGAATTAGTGTTCAACAATGTGCTACGCACTTGTTCACCAGTTGTTATTAGTGTGTTAGAAACCGTAATTCAGGGAAAGTGTTGCCCTTTATTAAAGCTACGACAGGCAGGAAAAGCTCAGAAATACTGAAATCTGCTTTACTTGGACTTGTTAGGAACTATGCAGACACTGTAGATTACTTGTTGTATTTCAAAGATCGATGGAAAGCCCTAATGGTTATGCCCTTTATACATGAAAGCGGAGGGTAACTTGGCTCGTCAACCAGTTTCAGTCATAGATTGCGGTATTTAAAATAATATATTCAGTTTCAAGTCTCTAAATACTGCCAGTTCAATTTCAAAATAAAGTCTGTCCCCTCTTTTCAGTCTTATTAGCCTCTGATGGTGTCTGAAGTAATTTTAGATTTTAGCATTAGATTGACATTACTGAAGGTATTAGTGAAAACCATGTCTACACACCACAGAGATTGAAGTGGTTAAAAGTGGTTATATGCTAAAGTGTTAGCATGGAACATATAAGGCAGCAAACTACAGGCCAATCTCCCAAATACTTAGCGTATCCCTTTTACCAGCTAGCCCACCATCACGAGGCCTAAAAGTCAAGAGACAAAGGGAAAACGTCAGAAGATCCTCAAAACAGCAACGAAAGCATCATATCATGTGGCTTTGCGTGTCGGCCACAGGGTCAAGCTAGTTTGACGTGGAGTAGCTAAGCATGATGCTGTCAATACTATGAGAGGAGAAGGCCGAGTAAACTGAACTATATTCCATTATCCTAATCTAATATTGCCTGCAGGATTGATGATATGGCATGTGATGATAAATTAAAATTAACTGATACACTGGGGATCGTGAGGATAGATTTGCAATAAAGTACTGCATGGGAGCACACCAGGCTCAGAAGAACTGAATGATATTGCAAGGACAAATTGGGTCAGTGTGTAGTGATGGTGCACAGATCAGGAGCGGCACTCAAGCATGTTGCCCCTCATATCCTTTAGATCCACTCTGCAGTAAGTGCAACTGATATGATTAACAAGTAGTTGTTTAAGGGGAAAGTACATCACTATTTCCTATATATTTATAAATTGTATTCATTCACTGAATGTTGTATTGACGCAATTACTTTTAGGCGACGGGAAATGACCTAAAATGCATCACTGCAGTGCGATTATTATGTAGGGGGTCCTCAGCTTGGAGGCCCTTGTGTTAAATAATTGCAGACCTTTGCCCTTAGTAGATAAAAATAGTCTTTAAATGGCACTTGTACCTTTGGTTAACTTAAATACTAGTCGTATACTGTTGACTAAATCAGATTTGACTACGATGTGTGAACATCAAAAACACATTGTCAAGCAGCTTGAGACCCACTCTTCCTCACAAAACAATGACTGAAACAAACATCGAAACAATAATCTTTGATAAATTTGCTGAAGATCCACCAAATTAGCCATTTTCTAATACTGTTAATTGTTACAAAAATAGAGGTTTGATTGGTATTGAATGTTATAAGAAAACGATATAGCTCCCAGACACTTGGAATGACTTGTGAAGACTTAATCGCACCTCCAAACTTACTGTAGGAATAAAACAGCCGTACCTCAAAATGACCTTCAACCTCTTATATATCCACTTTGTTCAGTGATTCCAGTCATGCTACATGATTACAGTTATAGTTTAAAAACATAACAGCAACAAACACAATTAATAGTATGTAGCAAGTGAGTGTAAATTGTGCCTGTGTTTGTGGATCATCCATTTGTGGAATTGGCGATTAGAGGTGATGCCTGCTCTCTACTGAGTCTGTAAGATCACTCGCTGTCCGGCTCCTTGTGATCGGAGGTCGGGCTTTCTCTAGCCGGCAGGAGGTCGTAGTGACAGGGGATATGGCTGTTTTTTGGTAGATCATACGGGTCCTGGCCAAATGGCACGTGGCCGTTGCTGCTCCCAGTGGGTTGGATGGCACTGGGCTCTGGAAACCAAAAAAAGAAAGAGTTAGCATTACTTCATTCTTCATTTATGAACTTTTGTCAATTATTATTTTCGCTTCATCTATTATTTTTGTAGACTGCATTACCACATGCATTAGGTAATACTTTTTTAGTAGTTAATTGATAATTAATTGTTAATTGGTAGCAGCAGTAGTAGTAGTAATAGTAGATAACCAATTAAGCTCCTCACCAACTTCATAGACGTTCCTGTTGGTGGGGCTGGTATTGTTGATCTCAGCGTAGGGTGAATCCCGCCTGGCCGGCGACTTCATTTCCACATAACCACACTCGGTGTTTTTGGGTGTCAGCAGGGGCGGGTCCTTGATAGTGGCATAGGGGTTTTCAGAGCTATTGAGGGAGCAGGAACTGACATGATAGGGCGTTCCCTTCACCAGATCTGAATGGCAAGGAGAGGAACCAGTTAAGACAGGAACACCACCACCAAACCAACTACTCAAAAGGTTTATTTGCGTATTATCATCAGCACCCACCTCTTAAGGATTTCCCCATGTACCTCCTGTCAACTCCGTAGGCTCCTGGTACGATGAGGAATAAAAATAAATCAGTGTGTGCTGAAAAAATGATGTGTGAGAGCATTAAAGCTGCACTTGCTCGAGATTTTTATGTAAAAATCCAACCGTCTCATCAGTCTAAATCACAAAGTGGGGCTGCAACAGAGAGCCTGTAGATTTACCCTATTGGTACAAATTCAGTTCTGGCTGGGAAATCTTGTCCACACAGGAAGTGGCGGGTGGAAATCCAAAGCTGGACTCACCAACATTAGAAGATACATTTGAATTATAGTCTGACTTTGCTTTACAGGATTTGTGGGATTCAAGTTCAACTTTTTCAAGCAGTTAGCTCTTGTTGCCTTTAATGTTTGTGAATTACGTGTGTCCACATGAAAAAACACCAAACGCATATCGCGCCTTACCCAGTTCATTGAAGCAGTCTCCTTGTTTCCAGTCTGCAGGCAGTGTGCCGGTGTGGTCGGCTATGAGTGCTCTCTTTCTCTGGTCCACATTCTTCAGGCTCACAAACAACTGGCTGTTCTTGGCCTAAGAAATCAATAGTCACAGGAACAGAAAACAGCAGAACAGAGCAAAATAGATTTTAACAATATTCATATGTCATTTAAAAAATACTGTATTAACAGATTGTCCTTCCCAAAGAAACGACACTTTCAAAGCTGCATCCAGAGGAGAGATAACATGTTGTAAGCCTGTTATTAGAGCTTCTCGTGGGTCATACGCTATTATTACATGTAGTAATAATAGTTACCCTGACATCTGTGCCTATATACAGTATATTCTTTTTTTTGCACTACTTATTCCGTAGCACCATATATTTTATACATATATTACATATATTCCGTTACCTGTTAATACTGTTAATACTGTAATTATAGTTCATCCTGTACATACAGCATATTCATATCTAGCCCTTACTGTTTATTTCATATTTATCTACCACTGTACATATGCACACTCTGCACTTTACTGCTATTTGCACTTCTGGTTAGATGCCAAACTGCATTTCGTTGTCTCAGTACCTGTACTCTGTGCAATGACAATAAAGTTGAATCTAATCTAATCTAATCTAATCTAATCTTTATGCTCCTGGCCCCATTCTGTGCACTATAAACAGTATTGAAAAGCACCACATTCCTACCTTTCCATATGGAATATTGTTGACATGTGGGGGGCTGATGCACTGGGTCAGAGTGTGGTAGCTGGGGTTGGAGAAGTAGTTGCTGGGATGGTCACATGGTGATGGGTGAGCATCTGAAAACGGCATGATAAAAATAAATTGTATCAGAATCTCTGCAGCCAGCCAAACAAGTGAACTAGTTTCTCAATTCAAACAAATAAGAAATCAGGTGGGTCATGCTGGGAAATATACTGTATCCATGGTATCAATTCCAGTGAGCTCCAGTAGAAGCTGTAGTTTTAAACTGGGAATCTGTGCTGTGGTGTCTGCACTGCACTTCCCAGAGATCACCTGTCAATCAAACAGTGTGTCCAGTACTGCAGCGTCTTTCTCCTTGAATTTTGTATTGATTGAGTTTCTGTAGGTGGCGCTCTTTTCTTTGTCTGTTCAGCCACGGTGGCTATCACAGCTCATGCTAACTACCCAGTTTTTCTTCTATTTATTCCAAACAAACTAAAACGTAAAGCACGTCACTTCCTGTCTCCACAGGATTTTTCCCAGGAAAGACCGACCAGAAACCGGATGTTTAGAACAGCAAATGGAAAAGCTTTCATCAACTGGCTAGACGTTGGCTCACTATTGTGTTGCATCCATCAACAATAGAGAGTACAAAACATTTATTCAGATCAAAACGTCACAGATTAGTTTAAATAAACTCATTCTAACTTAATTCTCAGTTGTCAACCGACCAGCAACAGTGTAATCCGCAGTGACCCGCATGGCAGGTGTGTAGGTTACGGCCGGCATGTTGGGCTCCTTGCCCTTCTGCTTCTTCCTGTAGATGATGAAGAGGAGGAGGAGGAAGAGGACCAGCAGCACCAGGACGATGATGCCCGCGATGGCGCCGATCTGGTAGGTGTCTGGCATGGCTGCACTGGTCAGACTGTTCAGGTTGCCCACCACCACCACGCCGGCTGGAGAGCGTCGGAGCGGGAAACACAGGAAAGGACAGAGTTGGAGAAGCGCTTTGCCTCAAAGACAATTTGGTCCACTTGTGAAAGAAGGAAACGATCCATCTTGCTAACTGATTAGATAAGGAAAGGCATCCTGATTGATTTCACAAGGGTAGATTAGAGAACCGATTGTGGATAGGGATGGACTGATATACAGGGCCGATATTGTCCTTTCATTAAAAATCTGATCTGGGCCAGTCATGTATGTAAGGAGTTTCCTCACCTTGGTCGCACCGGGCTCCCTTCCAGCCGGGGTTGCAGTAGCACGTGCCAGTCATGTGATCACAGGTAGAGTTATTGAGACAGTCACACACCTGACGGCAGCCATAACCGTACGAACCAGGAGGGCATTCTGGAAGTAAGGAGAACAGGTCTGATTACAAAAGGGGAGTAATCAAGAAAAAAAATGGATCCAACATAAGCGATAAGATTAGATGAAATTTTAATGATCCCTGTGAGTCACACACACACACACACACACACACACATACACAGTGAGTGGAAACCATGCTGCACAAAGACCATTTGCCTTTGGACACATACAACCTGCCTTGTTCATACATTCACTCAGCAGTGTTTCAGTAGTTCTGTGTCCTGTTATTGCATGGTGAACAAATATGATATGAAAAAAGTTCATTTCTAGATTCAAGGTATTTTTAGACTTTTTTTAAGGCCTCAAATTTTGATACTTTATTGTAAAACGCAAGGTGGCAATTTACAGACAATAATATAGACAAGACGGCGAATGGCGGAGGAACTAACTTTGCTCGCAGTGGCGTCCCATGAAGCCGGTGCGACAGGTACACTGCCCGGAGATGTGGTCGCAGTCGGCTCCATTCCTACACTGGCAGGTCTGAGAACAGTCTTTACCATAAAAGCCCAATGGACAGCCTGCAAGGGAGGCGTTACATATAAAGGGTTTCGCATTAAACTAGCTCCATTTTGCAAAAAAAGAAGATCTTCTCTTAATTGAGAATCTCTCAACGTTGGAAAATTATACTCAACTCTAAAATGATCTATTAAGCTATGAACATAAATCCTCACGTTGTGTGCAGTAGAGGCCGGTCCAGCCTGGTGTGCACTTGCATTCCCCGTCGTAAGCGCTGCAGTAAGCTCCGTTGTGGCAGTTACACGTGTGGATGCAGTTTGGCCCCCACTGACCAGGGGGACAAGCTGCAAATACAAAACAAACAAAACACACACTGTAGGTATCCTGCAGCAACGTTCCACCTCGAATATTTCACGGCGTGACGTGAAGCCAGACCCGTGACCCTGCAGAGCAAAACGTCAGCAGTACGTGGGTGTCAGCGGACGACTACGTCTTTATTTTTTCTTGATTTTTAAAAATGGGAAAAGGTTTCTGCGGGACGCTACAACTATGGGACATAACGCAACTGTCATACATCTGGGCGAGAAATTGTGTACTGAGGAAAACACTTAATAAATGAATCAAATGTTTTGCTAAGAATGTCATTTTCCTGGCAAAATGGCTTTGAATAAAAGAATATAATATTTTGTTTGCCACACTTTGAAGCTATGTGGGAGAAATGCATGCACTCAGTAGGACAGTAGCAGGATCTGCAGTCCAAGCATTTGACAAGTATCATAAGCTACCACCAGATGGAGCCACAATGCTAATAATTTTGACAGAGACATGGGACGCTTATGGATACCCTGCTCTATGTATCTTTGAAACTCACAACCTGGATACTCTTAATGAGGGTCTAGCATACTTGTTGGGTGATTTAGCTGACAATTCATGGAAATCGTGGCAAACGTGGGACTCGCTTTTGATTCTGCTCTGAATTAGGAGATTCGAGTCTTTCTCGTTTCGATCATTTGATCATTCCTTTTCTGGCTTTAAGAAAGTTACTCATGCCTTCATTTCCTTTCGTACCAATTAAAACTCTGTCATCATGCCTCAACCATGAAGCTATTTCTCGAGTGCATCTAGTCTATAATACATGAATTTAGCTCGCTTGCACTGGCTTCCAGTTGGACTTCCAGTTGACTTCATTGATTACTAAAGAAAGGCATGGGGGAAATACTTTCCATGTACACCAGTGTCGTCTTACATCTGCAAAGCTCTTCAGACTGTTCCCAAGTCTACATTAAACACAACAGATGACTGGGCATTTAAAAGCAGGAACCCTAAACTTCAGATGCTGAATCTTCATTTAACACGCAACTGAAAGTCACTTTTATTGGACTTAAATGACCTGTTGTTATTGTCATTGTGCAGTAGTAGCGCTGTTGACTGCCCTCTGAATTAGGCTGTGCTGGCCTTATGAAACCAGAAGTATCATTTGACCTTTTGGCTTCAACTTGATTGCACTCAAGCGGTCACTGAACTGTTGGGTATGCTTTCAAGCCTATAATGCTATTTCAGTTGCAGGTCTGAGAAGAATCAACAGCATAAGTCTTTATAGCTGATGGTTTTGTCCATATTTTTTAGTTATTGTTATTTTATCGCCACTTTGTAACTTTGTTAAGAGAAGTACTATACAATTTTCTATTCATTTTCGAATCAATTGTGTTTTGTGGGTGTCATTTTATTCCATGGATCAAAAGGAGGGTACTCGACTCACGCTGGGAGCAGTCGCTTCCGATCCATCCGGGGTAACACTGACAGGATCCGTCGATGGGGTTGCAGGTACCGTTGTTGGTGCAGCTGCAGCTCCACGCGCAGTTCTTACCAAACCGACCACTGGGACAAACTGGAGGGGGGAAAAAACACACAGTTGACGATAACCTGAGCGTCAAAGGAGCTTTTTTTTATATGTGGATGATTTGGTTGTGTCTGTTTGTTTTTAAGCTCAATTCAATCAGGGAGAGTCAACTCGAGCTCTTTTCTGCTGCTGCACATCCACTCGGTTTGACACATTCACACCGGGAGCCGACCAGTAGAACCACTACTTCTACTGTCGACCACTTCAACCGTAGATAACCGTAAATTAATAAATCAGTAAGTGAACGTATAAAGGTATGTATATATCGATTTATAGATTGATGGATGGATAGATGTGTTTGTGTGATTGTAATGCATTAGGAAATGCATGTCCCGTGCTGTGGTGCTCACCCTCGTTGCACAGCGCCCCCTTGAATCCCGGTAGACAGTCGCACTGTCCTGTAACGTGGTGACAGGGGCCGTTGCTGTGGACGCACTGTGGGCAGGCCTGGCTGCAGCGGTGGCCGAAATAGCCCGGCGAACAGACTGCAGGAAAAAGAAAAGTAGAGACGCTTGACTCAAATCTGGGTTCACACAAACCCGATGCATGGCTGAGACTGACGAGTTGTGCTGTTATGTGGGGCAACATGAGGGTTTACCATTTTCTTGGATAACGTGCATCTTAACGTACATAAGACCCAAAATTTGTTTTCTTTATATTGATGATATGGCGCATGAACCTCAATCAAAAATTGAAGGTATCCGTGGATTATAAAGTAAGAGTAATTTTATGATACTAATTAGTAAGTTTAGTAATTTTGTTATTTTATAAGTCAACCGAAAATAAGCTGAAATATTAAAAAAATATCTCAAAACACTTTGTCATGGTCTTTGGAAACATGGATAACATGACCTTAGACATAAATTGTCAGTGACAGTAGAAAGTGATGATCTTAGGAATGCATTAACACAGAAAACAGAACAGGAAAGTATGAAAAGGAGAAGCAGCAAGGCACGGGGGGGAAGGGGGGTGTCCAGAGCATAGTAAGAGCATTATAAGGTTCTTGCAGGTTACTCCAGACCTAAAGTGGAACAAGTGGTCCACTCTAAAACATGCCCTAAAGTATACTAACCCATTGACTATAGACCTAGCAACTGTAACAGCAATTTCAAAGAGAAGAGCTGTCGTTAACTAAGGTGAATTTAGCAAGTACCCAGTGTATCGGCTGGTAATTGGGGAAAGCCAAATAGTTAGAGGGGCGGGCCTTAGGATCAAGGCAGTTAAAGGTTAGGTGAATCTTCTCACTAATCAGTCTATACTAGAATCCTAGACGCCACAGTACTGGCCACACTGTTTGACTGACAGGTGGTCTCTGGGAAGTGCTGTGCAAAAACACCACAGCAATGAGGCTGAGCCCCAAGGATCAAACAGACAAAATCAACAAAAAAAAAAAGAGGAGAAACTAGGATTTCCATTGGCTGTCACATGGGTTTTAGCTGAGAATTAGGTAGTGGTAAACGTAATATGTCAATATATTGATGAATCATGTCGATTATGATTATATGTTGTCTGTGTTGTTTACTCACTCCTCTGGCAGGTGGTGCCTCTGTATCCCGGAGCACATTCACAGGTCCCTTCATCTGGGGAGCAGGATGCCCCGTTCTTACAGTTACAGGGAAGTGAACAGTTGGGGCCCCAGCGGCCCTCTGCACACACACTGTCACAGTGAATACCTGGGGAAACACACACACACACACACAGATGCACACACAGAGATGCTT
>OOFE01035002.1:11408-22766 GCA_900323365.1 Monocentris japonica | reverse complement strand
CTGTAAGTGGCGTTTTGTTCCCTATTTTCCCCCTTTGCCCCAGAACAAAAGCTGTAGCGCTATCAATTTATCAAGAGCCAGGCAAATTGCCCACGTGCACAAACACACACACACACACACACACATGCACACACAAAAAAAAACATTAAAGACACACATGGGGATTTTTGGCCTCAGAGGTAGCCATTAATCAGAGACTTTGCTTACTATGATTCTTTTTCTTTGTTTTTGCGTGTGTGTGCACATGTGTGTGTGTGTGTGTGTGTGTGTGTGTGCTACTGTGTATGCATGCTAGGGTATAGAGGCAATCCACAGTAAAGAGACCTGTACCTGTCCATCCAGCCAATACAGTCTTGCAGTCTTGGTCCAATGCACCTAGGTAAGCAAAAGACAAGCAAAAATTTAAACTTAAATGAAAATGAAATAATCTTGTAGCTCAGTGAGTTGAGGAAGGCACCAACACCAGGGTTAGAGGTTCCTTTTCCTGTGTAGGTCAATGGGTAGAGCAAGGCACCAACACTACCAGGGTTAGGGGTTCCATTCCCACTGGGGCCACCCATGTTAACAATACATGCAGCCATGTTACTTGTATGGCACTGTGGAAAAAAAGCATCCACTGAATAGTGTATGTAAGAATTTATTTAATAATTATATCCAAGTGGTACAGCAATACCTTGAATGAATCACTAAATTGATTTGTCATGGAAAATTGATCAGTAAATCAAGTATGTATTCATTTGGTGTGATTGACTATATCTATGGCTGAGATTAGTGCCACCAGCAAGGAGATGATTTTTTTCACACTTCATGGACCTTATTTGGTCGAATTTGTTCAATGTGAACACATGCATGCATGTTCCAAATTTCAGGTGTCTCGGTGAAATGTGGTAGGAATAGCAAGGGTGTAAGTATGATACCTCATTATAGTGTCCCCTATTGAAAAAATGATGTCATTGATTTTGTGCAGATGAGGTGTGTCCTGAACTTGCGCCAAATTGACAAAAAGTTAAAAATGTATTGAGCAAAGCACAGGAGATTAGGGTGGACATATTCAATCTGAAATCCAGATTTATTCATATTTTGTTTTTTGTATCTGTTGACCGATTTTTGAGCTTTTGATGAAGACATGTCTAATGAACACGCTTGCCAAATTTCAAGTCATTGAGACCAACAGTTCAAGAGAAGAAGCCTTTCACAAATTTGTGGAAAAAAGTCATTATAGCAGGAAAAATTTTGAATGACTATAATTGAGTAGTTGTCCTGAGGTTGGTTAAGTTTGTGATGCTATTAGTTGTTAGCTCACCCAGTTGGCCTAGGGGACTGCTTTTTATGTTTGAATTTTGGGCTTTACAACGGTGAGCAGTAGAGCACTTGTTTTAACACCGGCTCCAGAATTTGATGGCTCTTTTGAATATTTAGACACTGGCCCAATTCCTGTCCTGTCACAATCCGTCTGTCTATCCCTCTCCCTCCTCGAGATGGTTTTTGAAAGGTGGACTGGATTATGAAGCTGTATCTTTCGACAGCTGTGTCAGCTTGGTGTTTTCCATTTACGACTACATTGTTATGCTAGAGTGAGCTGGAGGCTGTCACTCAAGAGAGGAGAAATAACACTCAAGGAAGCGACAGAAGCCCCCTGTGGAGTTAAATACAAAATGATGTCTTGCCAACTCTTGTTGAATATTACATTGAGGAATCATTGGCTAGTGAGTAAAAAGAGAGATGCAAGGTACTCCACTGACTTTCAATCTTAGCTCTCTCTCTCTCTCTTTCTGTATTTCTCTCTCTCCCAGGCCATACTTCTATCTTCATGAGGGCCAAGAGGGTTTGAACTTGAGTTTAGGAAAGGTTTAGAAGTAGGATTGGGTTTAGGTTATGTTAAGGGTTAAGGTGTGTGTGTGTGTGTGTGTGCCTCTTTATAAACCAGCTTAACATGCAGGCTTTTCAGACCAGATTTTGCTGCTACTTTGTTTGGCTATTGGATTGACTATGCCTTGACTCTTCAGTGGGAATGGAATGGTGGGAGAAACCTATTGTGCAGCAAGTGGGCAGGATTTCTAACCTAGTGGTAATATAAGTCTTTCTGACTGTTGATGTGAAGCGTTTTCCAAACAGAATGCATGTCGACACAGCAGGAAATGCACATACAGTCAAGCACCTTGACTGTATTGACTGTATGTGACTGGTGAAGAAAACAGATTTTATATTTTACGCAATGTCTACCCAAAATATCCAATGCAAAAGTACAAAAGATTTGTATTCTTTATTTGAGGTATTTTCCTACCACTCAAAGAGCAGCATCTTGCCACTAACAACTCTTATGGAAACAGCTTCTTTGGGTGGGAGTATTTCCACCACTTTGATTTACTCAACAAAAGGATGACAAGAACATTGGGCATCATTGCTATTTAGTTTCTCTGATCATTCGCAGATCAGATGGAAGTGACTTGATCCTGATATTTGAAGGTAAGAAAGGAGGCAATTTGCCAATTTTGGAGGTGTAATGAAAAAGTAATATAACAAGCAATGTAACAAATTAGTTCTCACTGGGCCTTACTGTACTTACCCCTGGGTACAGTTGGTATGGCAGGGGTGGCATTCATTGTTGGCTTCAGCGTACTTGAAGATGAAGCTGTTGGCACCTTGCAGGCCATCCGGACACTTTTCCACACAGTTAGGACCATCCTTGAAATGGAGGCACTTCACACAGTGGTCTGGGCCCTGGAAAAGAGGATGGAAAGGTAAGACAAAGCAAATGAACACTTTTCATGTTGAAACCAATATAATCAATTTTTACATTATGGAGTGGGGTGGTAGTAGCCTATAGTTTAGAGAAGCAGGCTTGTGACTGAAAGGTCACCAGACTGAATCCCCTAAATCCCTCAACAGTTATCATCAAGGTGCCCTTGAGCAAGGCAACTGCTCCAGTCACTTGCCAATAAAAGACTGTGGGTGTATTGGGAAGCTCCTAGTGTCATGTGTTTAACTGTGTGATTGTGAAGCAGGGTGTTGCTGGAAAAAAAGCATATACCCATACATGTACACGTGCTCATTTCCAGGATTTCCAGCACTTTGGCTGACCCAAGTGGTAGCAGGAGTATTTCATTTTTTAGGATTTAGTAAAGTTTGAAGGACTTCATTACCCAGAAATCATGTAGCAAGTTGTCAATAAACTGCACACTGCTCAAACCTGAATTTATTCTAGTGGGGGTGGAGATTTTGAAAGAAAACCCATTTAGCATCAAGTTCTGCCATTGTTGGTGAGTCCAGCTTTCTCTGGACAGAGGAGTCGCTCACTGCAACTTACTTTTAAAGTTTGGAGAAGATGTGTGGAGAAGATTTCCCACCACTGTCCATACCCCACACCTGAAATTAATTTGGGCAAATCGGGCGAATGAATCTGCGGCGTCTCAATTATGGGGGATGGGACGTTTTTCTCTGTTGCAGTCCTAATTTGTTATTTGTTATTTGTTATTTTGTTATTTGTCTAGGGCAGCTTAAAGCGTGCAGATGAAGTAGTTGTAGTTGCAACAGTATAACAGTGAAAGAATGAGAGAGAGAGAGAGAAATAACAAGAGATAGCAGAAGGCAGAAGGTGAAGGCAGTGGAGACGAGGGAAGAGAAAGAACTACTGTAGAGGAAAAAGGGAGAGGGAGAGAGATGGACATGAATGCAATAACAGAGAGTGAGTAAGAGAAAGAGCGAGAACAGGGGAGAGGGGAGGGATGGGAGGGAGAAAGCAGACGAGACGTATAAAGCAACACGAGCAGAGCTGGTAGATAATAACCATTGCTCACAGCACACACAATGACCATAACAATCCGCCTAGAACAGGATTTATGGAGCTAATATGGTTGAGGGAGGAGGTAGGGGAGGAGAGAAAGAGGGGAGAAGAGCTCTCCCAGACACGCCTGGTATCAACAATAGGCCTAAAGAACATCTCAATGACAAACAACGCACACACAGCTAGAAATGCAACACACAGCTGGAAATGCAACACACAACCACACATTCATCATTCATACACTCATGTAGATGTCCAAATCCAAATAACAAACATGTATATCAATATATATTTATGACAAATACAGATAAGAACCACACACACACACACACACACACACACACACACACACACACTGTCCTCGCTAATCAACAACCCCCGAGGAGGAGAGATGATAGCAAAAACAAATAACTATGCTTCAGTGTATGGAGGCATGTTGTACAAGCACTCGCTCATACAAACCTTAATGCAATGTTTGTGTATGGGCTTGCGTGTGTGTGTGTGTGTGTGTATATACTGCAGTGCCTGCATGTGTGTTATTTGCAGCTTGTGTGTATACCCTGACATAATTATCCAAATTGAAAGCCTCACTGGCTTTAGAGATGAGCTCGGCATGAATGTGTGTCTTATGAGTGTCTTCCCACCCGTGGCTGTTTGTGTGTGCATGTATATGTGTGCATGTACATGGTTGTGTGTGTCGGCTGTATCCAATAACCCCATCACATCAGCCAGGAGAATGATCTGACAGAGCAAACAAACATTGCTTGGTCTGGCAGGGTGTCCGGACAACCAAAACTGACAAGGATGCATCGCACCTCGGCCAAAATACCCTGCTGTAAATTTAAACCTGTCTACTTGTGCGCTTCTCCCTGGAGCTGTGTGTGTGTGTGTGTGTGTGTGTGTGTCTGTAGATATAGGTCTAACTGTGTCTTTCTCCTCCCCTCTATGCACAAACCACATTAGTATCTCAGGAGTAGTGAGCATTACTATGGTGTTGCAGCTTATAGTGAAGACTTTTAACTGGCAGCCATATAAAATGCTCTTTCAGGCTTGGGCAGGAACAGTTTACAAGAGATGATATACTGTACACACCTTATACTGTACATCTGCTGGAGTCTTTGCTGCCACACCACAGGCCTTAGAAAATCATCCATTCCACCACAAAATCACTGCAATGCAGTGTAAACTGGGCAAAAGTGTTAATGATGGAGCAAGCGATAAAAACAACAAAACAACAACAAACAATATACCTGTCATGGTTTCCATGGATAAAGTACTGATCAATTCTCATGAGGAATTTGCAGCCAGTCCAGTCCAGATTAAAAATGTGTTTTATTTAGATTTCTTATGCTGCAATGTTACAAAGAGCATTGCCCTTCAGGCAATATCACACCATCATCAAATGGATAATCTGTTTGGCATCTCTGTGTATGTATGTTAGTAATGTGCACACATGAACATGCACACATGGCATGTTTACATGTGTGTAATTGTGCATGTTTGCAAGTATGGTTGTCTCAGTGTGTGTGTTATGTCCATGATATACTTTAATCAGTTCACAAGACATCAGGCAGCAGCATATTGCCAGAAGG
The DNA here is from genome assembly GCA_900323365.1 of Monocentris japonica. NCBI lineage: Eukaryota > Metazoa > Chordata > Actinopteri > Trachichthyiformes > Monocentridae > Monocentris > Monocentris japonica. Next base: position 17,390 of record OOFE01035002.1, on the reverse strand, counting down.
AAAGGGAGGACAATCCAGCAAGCACTGAATGGATGGCAGTTCAACATCACCCCGAACAAGCACATTGTGGCAGACTGGGGGGAGTGTGTGGGTGAGGCGTAGGCTGGATGCAGGAGAGAGTTAAAGAAGAAGAACTGGTTGATGAATCAACTTTATTTGGCACTAACACATGCAGTGAATTTCTTTCTTTGCATCCTACCCCTGACTAGATACACACACATCACCCCACACACATGCACTTTTCTGGTCAGAGGACAGCGCAGGCAGCAGCTATTGGACAGCGTGCCTGGAGCAGTTGGGGGTTAAGTGCCTTGCTCAAGGGCACTTCGGCAGTGTTGGTGGGCACCGTAGCTGTGGCACCAGTCATCTTTTTCAATCACCAGCTCACAGCTGGAATGCGCCCTCCTGGTGGTGCTGAGGATCGAACCAGCGACCCTCCGGTGATGGGTCGGTCTCTCTAACCGCTAGGCCAACCCGCCGCGAGCTAGTGGGCCTGTATCCAGCACCAGCCAGGTCCTTTTAACGTGTGCATGTGTGTCTGTGGGAGAGCGTGAGTTCGACGGGACTGGAGAGAGTCAAGTCGAACTATGGAGAGAGTGAGCAGGGCCGACAGCGGCGGCCGACCTGTCCTGGAGGATGCAGCCGGGGCAGACCTGGAAGAGCTGACCAGTCAGGTTGGAGCTGGTATGCATCTGGAGACTGGCAGCTTTGGTGCTCCACAGCTGACCTGCTGGGGCGGACGGAAGGTGCGCCGGCCAGGAGAGAGCCGGGCCAAATTATTATGGTGTGATACAAATAAAGCGACCTGTTGGCCTGTTGGCTCTCCACTCCTGCCTGTGTCTCTGTCCGTCGCGGCCCCCGCTGTAGCAAGCTCGCTACAACCAGGGCCGTGACAAAGCATCTGATCATCTATATCTTCTAGTCAACCGTTTCCAGCACCCTGGAAAGCTTTTTGTTTCCCCTTGGTGGCTTACAGGGACTAGGTCTGGATCTAAGTTTTGAATCTCGTAGCCCTTCCATAATGCTTTCTTTTATTTAACACACATTTACTGGTTGCCAAGTGATAATATTAGCATAGCAATGCACTGGCTGTCTACATCAGGTACATATACAGTATATACAGTACCAGTCAAAAGTTTGGACACACTTACTCGTAGAAGAGTTTCTCTTTATTTTTACTATTTTTACACACATTTTAGAATAATAGTATCATCAAAACTATGAAATAACATGAAAGGAATTATGCAGTGACCAAAAAATTTTTAAACAAATCAATACTATCTTAGATTTTAGATTCTTCAAAGTAGCCACCCTTTGGCATTCGGCATTAACAAGCAAAGAAATTCCACAAATTAACTTTTAAAAACTACTCAAAAAAAACTTTTTTTTTTAATTTAAATTTTAGTTTTGAAAAGAAATTCATACATAGGGATCAACTTCACTATTTATATTTGTTTAAGAAACTAATTTCAAGCATTTAAGCATAAGCCTTTAGATCAAAATGTCTTTAAGATCATGAGAAACAGTCAGGTGTGTCCAAACTTTTGACTGGTACTGTATATATAGTACATATATATATATATGGGATGTCTCTCATGTGATGATGTTTGCAACACAACATGATATTTTATGCTGCTGCATTTCTCAAACCAATTTCCCTCACAAGTATTGAGGGAAGTATTGACACAAGTATTGAATTGAGCTGAACTGAAGCCTTTATTGTCTGTTGTAAGATATAAACATGGTAGCGGTAGTCTCGCAATAGCTGTAGATAGGCTGTGAGTCTGCAACACTGATCAATAACAACTGTAGCCCTAGCATCATCACCTATTTTGGCCATAGCAGAGGCTCCATTCATGGCTGTTGTCATATCTCCAATTTCCCTCCATAGAGGCCATTAGCCCTATCAATTCACTGGGTGTAAAGTGTAATGTAATTGCTATAGGCTCTGTGGCCATAACCTGATTGCTGTAATCCATTTGTGTGCCTCTGCTGCACATACTGCTTCCACTCTAGGTCCCCTCGGTTACCCTGGGATGTTTACATATTACACAGCACTTGATAAAACATTCACACACTCAAATTATTGTTGACTTTTGAATCTCTGTTTGACTTGGAATTTCATTTTAAAAATGTTTAAAATAATATTTACACAAGACAATACAATTGGAAATATTGTTTTTTGGCTTTTCTCTTGTTTGGTTGGTGGCTGTGCTAACAATTTGTAATGACACACAGGAGTGCCTTTTGACAGCTAATTGTGGTTGGACTAGCAATCACAATCATACGCTTTAAATAGAAAATAAAAGTAATTGTGCGTGTTTCACATTTACACAGCGCCGATGGATAGCCACAAATTATTATTGATTACGTTATTGTTTTTGTTTTGAACACACTCGTATTTCAAACACGGCTAAGGAGGTTTATTTTGAAATCTAAATATATCCTGCCAATTCACTATTCTCCAAATTTTCTGATATTGACATCTCATGTACAACAGCTTTTGTAAACATGAGAGGGAAACCATAACTCTCTTTTTGATTTGACGAAAACCTTTGGCTGAACCGAGGAGACCCATATTTGATGCTGTCAGTACTACCTATTGCTTTAGGCTAAAAGATGTTATTTGTTATTTGGGAAATCCTGCTGATACTGGTCTTGAATATGTGGTAAACCTAATAATTTTGTCGCACTATATCGTAGGAGATAAAAAAAAGCAAAAAGCTATTAAAACAGTAAGGTATTATTTTTCTTGAAACCCCTGGTTGACTGATTGTATCACTACTATTTATGTCTTTTTTATGTCTATTTATGTAATCAAACCCTGCTCAAGCTAATCTCCCCGAACAACAAACACATTCCCTATTGAAACCCAAGACCCTGGATATGCTTGCTTTGGCCTTGCATACATACACACACACACACACACACTATAGTGGCTTTAAAAAAGAAATCATGTTGCGCAGTTCTAAACTATACTGAGCGAGAAATCCACTGGCCAACATCTGACAGGGTATGATGGGACACATAAGACAGTTCAGGGCCCATCTGGCTTGCATCTGTCACAAATCATCCCTCTCTATCAAAAAGATTTTAAGAGAAAGCACAGGGTCACTGGCCTTTTGTGGCCGTGGGTGTAGTCTACAGAGGAGACTGACAGACTGAAAGGTCAGGGATTTATTTGGTTCCACTTTGTCTTCCAAGAAGCCGATAGCCTCTTCTAGAATATAGTGCAATCCAAAAGTGAAAACCACAAAATAGAACAATTAGTCTTAGTACAAAAAAGTGATATGTCAGAATGAGGCGTTGATGGTTGACATGAAAAGCAAACCACACTCATACACACACACAGACACACATGTACTGAGTACATACAGACTGCAAATATATAAATATATATATATAACAAAGCTGAGCTGAGCTAAAACAAACAGTTTTCCCTTTGAGCTGGAACATGAGACATAATCAATGGCAAAGCTGCAAGGCACACTTTGACTGCAAATGCAATTAATCATAGTCTAAGGACGACCATAGGCCATGTCTGCGGCCCCAAGTCATTTCAGTTTGTGGTGAGCTAAGAAATGCTTTGGCCTTGAATGTTTTTCTTTGGGGGCCTAAACACAACAAACAGTAGTTCAATAATTTGAGCTGAATTTGAGCTTTGAATTTTAGGCTATTCCATGATGTAGGCTATGACTGTGATAGCACCAGGATGATTTTGTGGACATAATGGCACATTTGGTCATCCATAACTGATGGCATTACAATAATATGAATCTCATTTAGATATAATAGTTCAAACAAACTTTGTATTGATTTACAAAGGCTGTCTGTTAAGTCAATCCACTGCTCAGCAGAGCAGCTCCAGGCTGCACATCAGTACGATAGCCCTGTGGTTTCTAGAGACAAGGAGGAAGCTGTTGACATTCCAATAGTGTAAAAGTATCATCATGTGTATTCCTCTGCATAATGAATGCTATTCCCCTTTAACAACTTGATAAAAGTGGAAATCCCTCAGAAAAATAACTCCCTTCTTCTTTGTCTGTATTCTTAAGACGTATGGCAAAGGGAGAGGGGTCTCTTAACTCTGTTGTACATGTCATGAAAGTGAATGGCTGAGTCTGTCTCCCCAAACCTCTCTCTGTCTCTTAGGGAAAGCTTACCGGGCCGTGGCAGGTCAAAGAGTCATCGTCGGCTCGCTCACACTGGGCGTCACACTCCACACACACGGAGCTGTTGGCATACTCTCGAATATCCCTGAGAGAGGCAGAGGAAGAGGGGGGGGAGGGAATGAGATAGGTGGGGTAAAGAGAGAGAGAGACAGGAGAAGGGGAGCAAAACAATATGTGTGAGATAGGATGATATGATGGCTTTGTGGCCTCTGGCAATCCGGCGCTACTGGAGTATTACAGATCCACACACTCGCCACCCACACTGACTCAAACCACAATAATCTAAATTCATTCTGCATTTCTGCATCTGCTGAGATTGTAGCTATGATGGGAGCCAAAAGGCTGTTCAAGGCTGCGATAACCCCCATTCCTTCTAATCAAGTCATTTAAACTTTAAACTTAGAGCTGCCCATGTTATCAGCCAAAATGATAAAGTGAGGATGTAACAGATGAGTGGCCTGCATTATTATTATTGTTATTTGGGTGTTGGGCATGGTCACTGGCGGTGCACAGGAAGTGACAAATTGAAACTTAAGAGTGAAATGCAAAACTGTCTCTTAAGCAGCAGTGAGCAAGCACTCCGTCCAGAGAAAGCTGGACTCACCAAGGATGAATGAAATGTCTTTACCACCTCCAGCCCCACCAGACACCAAGAAGAAGAAATTTAGTTTACTGACATCACAGTACATGATTTCTGGGTATTGAAGTCCTAAAAATTCAAACAATTACCTCTCGCAGTCATTGGGGGCCGCCAACGTGCAAAATTGCCTAGTGCAGCTTTAAGGGATCAATAAATAGGCATAGTATACGCCAGAGAAACAGAGAGAAAAAAAACAATCATCAAACAACATTGGTATTGATCAATAGCATGTCTGCACAATACTCGATTCAATTTCTTCAGTCCTTGTCAAGCGAGGCTCTTCTAAACTCTTCTGAAGAGCATTTCATTTTCCAGAACCCACTCTTTTTTTCTGTTAGGAGTTTTTACAAAACTGAGCAAGAGAATATGAATGAATTTTCTGAATCAATAACATCTGAATCAATGAATTTCCAGAGCAAAGAAAGAAAGATAGATAGAAAGAAGAATGATCCATAGTGGATAGAGTTGTCTGGCTCAATCTGCTGGTTTGAGATTTGTCTGGCTCAATCTGCTGGTTTGAGACTTTGTAGAAACAAATCTAAAGAGTGGATATTCCCAGCAATGCCAGCAGTGGGTACACAGTGTGCAGTGTTGAGGCAATGGGGAAGTGTTTCTCCCAATGCTTACTTTGGCACTCAAGGTCAGTAGATGTAGTCATAGCATCAGTAAGCAGTGACAGAAGCATGCACACACTGGGGCAGACTAGGCTATCTGCCACAGAGAAACTGTGAGGGTCCAAGGCTGGAGGATGTCGTGTACTAACCATTTATTGTTTCACATGTTGTGCACAGTGAAGCCCTTAGAGACTGTAACGGTGATTAAGGGCTATACAAATAAATGTGATTTGATTTGTGGGAAAGGACTACATTACTCAGCACACAACAGCCAGTCGGCCATCTTGCCCCAGCTGGGCAGTGTTACTAATCAGCCAGGTGGGAGCTGATTGCCTCACCTAAAAGACTTAAAGAGTGGAATCTGCAGTCCACAAGGAGAGACTAATGAGAGTCCAGGGATCCAAGGAGCACTCCTTGAACCTTTGATTACTGAAGATAAGTTTAAGTGGTATTTCAGTTAATGATAAAAGGTGACCATTTTGTTGGAATGCTGCCTGAAGTGTCATCTGTGCCAGTAAACTGCCCTCAGATTGCCCTAACTTTCCCCTGGGGTGCC
>OOFE01034990.1:56990-70172 GCA_900323365.1 Monocentris japonica | reverse complement strand
AGGTCGGCAGCTTCTAGATCAATCTTCCTAAACCCTTAGTCCTTTCCATTACCCTTCAACCCTATTAGTCCCCCATCACTCCCTGTGTGTGTGTGTATGTATGTGGGTCTAGTTGTGAGTCTAGTGTGACACATTCTGTATTGATTCATCTGCTTCATACCCACACTTTCCACCCACGCCAATACACACACACACACAAACACACACACATCTCCTCACCCCCCCTATCGGTCCTGTCCCTCACACCAGCCCCTCTTTCTTTTCTTGTCTTCCTCTGTTTATCTCTCACTTCCCTCATTGTACTGTAGTCGGTCATGGCAGAGGAATTCCTCAAGTAGGGGCGGAGGGGGTTGAGCCAAGCGGGGCCGAGATGCGGTGGGGTGTGTTTACTGTTGTAAAAGATATGTCCATCCACTTTCTCTGGCTGCCTTTCATTTCAGAATGAAGTTGTTTGCCTGGTAAGTAAAACATGGCAGAGATCAGTATCACTTGGGAATAAATAGAAAACACACCCTGCGTTTGTGTAAAAGGCTAAACGTAAACCACCATTTTGTTGCTTTGCATTGTATTATAAGTGGAGGGTTATGCCTCGGGGTTTTCACTGTATGGTCTATAAAGCAGAGGAGGAAGGTTTTAGATTAGATTGAGATGTGCCTCGGTGTAAGTTAAGCTGTCAATACGTTTAAATACTGTTTTGTCAATAGTGGTGGTTGTGTTAAGTGTATGACATGGCCAAGGTCATAAGGCCTGCACACACACACACACACACACATATATAACACATAGTGAGTGGACCTGTGTCCTGTGAATGATTGCTGCTGAATCAATGAGACAGACTTAATGAGCAGCTAGTTACGAGAGCAAGGAGTGGCTTTTGTTTTGCTCGGGAGCTGACAGCCACGCTTGATCAGGGATTTATTTCCTCCGGCCTCAATCCTGCCATCTGGCCCTTCGGTCCACCATTACTTCACAGGCCTGGACGGGATGGACTGGATAAGAAAGGGGGGCTCTCTCGCACCTAGGATGAGGATGTGTGTAAGGCAGAGAGAATAGGGCAGAGAAAGAGAGAGAGAGTGAGTAAGAGAGAGAGTCTGAATAGGATGGTTTGGATTCTGTTGGAGAGGCGGAGGAGTCCTACATGCCAAAACGTGGGAGAGACAAAAGAAAAGGGAACAGTGGCAATGTTATAAATGCGCACAAAAACACAAAAAAAGGAGCATAAGAGAACAAAAGCCTGCTCCTTTAAATTGTGTGTTGGTCAGTGAATCGTAAAGTCCCACTTCTTGTCCAACGAAAATACTCCCCCGTTCTGGGTTCCTTCTCTGTTTTGGGAACTCTTTTGAAATGCAATTAGCATTTCATCCAGGCCCAACCGGTTACATGCAATGAAGTAATACCCTTTCTAATTTGGCCCTTTGGTCTGTGAGACTGTGGAGAGCACAACCTTGTTTAATCCCCTGAAAGTGCTTTTGTGTCTGCCTCAATCATTGTGTGTCATACAGGCTAATCAGTCAGCCAGCGCTCAAACTGGAACTTGCTCTAAATTGCTCACGCACTGGTTCCTACTCAATTGGAACCGCTTTCCTTTTTCTATATTCCTTCCTTCCCACTGTTTCCAAAGGAGAAGAAAAAAATGTGTTTTTAGTTGGAGGGATGCGAGATGCCATTGGCTCAACTTAAGAGCAGCCGACCACAGCCGTGTGGACAATACCTCAGGAAAACTCTCCCTCTCTCTGTGTTTCCTTTTTCACAGTAAAATGCACACTTGATTGGCAGCCTCTTGCCCCTGAAGGAGAAATGCCTGGTTTGAAAAGTATCGTCTGACAATAGCTGCAAGGCTGACCTCATGCATTTTTGTTCTTTAGAGAGGTTTTCATTCAAGCGTTTTCTATTTCCCTTCATATGGAAGGGCATCGTTTGGCTGAGGTTCAGGACTCTGCCATCCTTATTTCCCCAAAAACACTTTCTCCCCCTTCTTGTTAGACTAATGCTAGGTTTTCTGTTTTTCCCCTCAAAATAAATACAAATCTGTTTTTTGGGAAAAGCTCTCCAAAATAAGCCCAGCCAGCAACACGACACACAAAGATTTTGTCAGATTTAATGATGTATGTTTTAGCTCTACTCACTTATTAAGTCTCTTAATTTTTTCTCCCCAACTTTCCTGCATGGCGAGAACATCCACTGATCTAAAAATATTGGAGGCAGAAATTACATGTGAATTGCAATTATGGGCTTGTGAGTTGACCGGGTATGGCAGCCGTGGCTCTGCCGGGCTGAGAACGGACTGTGGGTGGTTTCTGAGGTAGGGCCCGACACACATTGGGGTGGTGGCATCGCTTAGCGTGGAGTGCAGCTCCAACAGAAAACAAACCAATAAACCGAGCAGAGGAGGCGCCCTGGTTTTGGGGTAAAACACATACAGCCAAAGACATGTAAATACAACTGAAATGAAAAAACAACCTGTGGATGACTGTCCTTAGTTTTTGCTCCATTATATTTTGTGCTTAGGGTGTCATGTAAGGAAAGTCCCTAATAGCCCTACCTTGCAAGATATTTTGAGGAAATATATATAGGCACCCTCTGCCTTTGCTCAAATCCAGCTTTTTCATATTTAGTCTGAACTCCCCAGGCCTTCTGACCACTGGGCACTTCCATTTTCCAATGTTTACTTCTCTGAAGCATTGGTACAGCAATCACCCATTACATTGTAGATAAAGACATATAATGACAGATTGATGTGCATGCAGCCTTACTACCACCTCTACCACTCCCTGCCACACAGAATAGTCATCTTTACCAGTTTACCTGTTTATCTCTCTCAGTGTCAGTCAGTCTGTCTGGTCGGCTTTCACTGTAAATTTGTCCAGAGGAGACACACACAAAATCCAGCCACACTGTTATATTAGCTGACTTTAATCAGAGAGCAGTTTGTCTGTGGCCAGACTGACTCCAGATCACCGACCAGAGCTGTAAGATTGATGAATGAGATCCCACTGCAGGCCGCCCAGTGTCAGACAACTGGGGATCACTTTGTGTGCCCGTGTGTGTATGTGTGTGTGCGTGTGCATGTGAGTAAGTACCAGATATAACCACAGGCTCTTCACCAAGGGCGTCTCAGGACCAGGGAAGCCTGGATGCCGCATGGGAAAGCCCTTGAGTAGGACTCAACAGGCTGCTATTCTACACACATACTACCAAAAAGGAAGTGAGAGTATTGCTTTCCTCTTAGGTTTTCCAGCTTTTAATACAGAGTGCTCCCAGTAAAAAAAATAGTTTTAAAGCAAGGGCCCTGTGGAGGCTGGTATTCTACCCCAGTTCCCAGAGAGCTGACCTGGCATAGAGAGGGAAGAATCTATTACCAAATGACCTTTTATGTGATTGGACAGATGCTGTGTTCAAGAAGGAGAGAAAATAGGAACCAAGGTAAAATTCCTATTGAATGCCTATTCCTATTGAAACATTTTAAGAACATGTTTAGGCAGAGTTCACGTTCATCAGAAGACATGAGTGTCTACATTGTCACAGATGTTAATTTTAGCCTGCCTGGAAGAGCAGGAGTAAGAGTAAGCAGCTTTTGTAGAGTGCACGGTAAGCATGAGAGCCTGCACATGCACGATTACGTATTCTTAGTTGACATCCTGATCACCTGACTGACCACAGACACCACACGTGGCATTCTATACCGTAACTGTTCCAGTGAGTACACACACACACACACACACACACACACATAACTACCGTCAAACACACTCTCCTGGCCACTCTGGCTGTGAAGTCTTGCACTTGCAATGAATAATTGATGCTGAAGATTACGGCACAGAGGCCACTGTCAGGAGAAACCCTAGAGGCATCAGCGTAGAGCACTGACCCCAGGAGCAGCCCTGCAACCAGACACCTCCTCAGCACCTCTTACAGGGATATCCAATAGAGCAGTGTGTGTGTGTGTGTGTGTCTGTGTGTCCCTGCGTTAATGTCTGCAAGGGGTCCAATGCAACAGGGCCAGTCTCATTTTCTATAAATCAAGCTCCACCCTGTCAGGCTGCTGCTAGAGGGGCTGACAGGTGACGGAATCAAACCACCACCGACCACCGATATTATCGCTATGACTGGTCACCGCGGTTATCAGGCTCCTCGAGCTCACTGAGACAGATGTCTGGTGACTAGCTATCCATCACAGAGAGACAGGAAGAGAAGAGAGAGGAAGTGATAGGGAGGTATGTGACAGGGAGAGATCAGAAGATAGAGAGGAGTGAGAGTGATTGAGAGAGAATAGAACAGAGGAGAACGGAAGAGATACCCTATACCCTAATTGTATAGGTGCATGCACGTGTGTGTATGGGTGTGTGTGTGTATTGCCTGTATATTGCCCCTTCTAGCTTTGATCTGAGCTAAGCTGCTGAAACGAGCTTAGTGACCGTCCTGATGTAGCTCAATGCCCAGCACTAAGAAACTTTCCTGGCAAGCAAATGGCTTGCTTGTGCAAGAGGGCCATTATTCCAAACCAGACTGCATAGAGAGAAGATGAAAGAAATAAAGCTGAAAGTATTGTGTGCTGGATAAAAAATGGTTGTTGTAAGACCAGGTTCAAGGTTAAGGCTTGACCAAGAATGAATCTGATTTTAACAACAGCTTTATGAATTTGTGGCTAATTGCCAGTGAATGAATGACTTATGGCTGCCCAAGGCAAAATTAATTCAAATCCAATTGTCATTTGATTTTGCAGAATCATTAGAGAGTATATTTAATTGACAAATCTGTAAGTGCTTTCCTCACATTATCGTCATTTTCCAGAAAATTAAGTGATGCAATGAAAGCCAGCTGATGGACTAGGAGGTTGCAGCCACAGAAAGATTGAATACAAGCAATTTTGTATCTTCAGAATGTGGCATCTCTTTAGTTGTGGTGTTGTCTGTGGTTTGTTAGAGAGCCAGGTCCCAGAGTCCTGGCCCCAGCCATCGTTTTCTGTTCCTTTGGCCCAAGAGATTTGTGATGGACAGTGTGTTTTCATGCATTTCTGAGCTCTCCAGTGTCCTGGCCTATCACCCAGCTGTCTATCTGACCATTAAGACCTTGCTTTTTGGATGTGTATGCAGACCGTGGTAGACCTGGAAAACGTGTATGTGTTCATGTGTGCATATGTCTATGTGTGTACGCACTTGTGTGTGTTTGGGTGCAAGTATATGTGTGTGTGCCTGTGTCTATTTGTGTCTGCATGTTTTAGTGTGTCTCTGCACCTCTCTGACTCCCAGCCTTATCAATGTCAGAGGTCTGCGCCAGGCGCTCCATGCTGCCTTTCGCTGTGACAGACAGATCCTTGGTTCCCCAGTAACCCCTGGGGTCAGGGTTGGCACCAGACACAGTGCCACTACAAAGACTGCCCTGCTGCATATCAACAGACCTGTGCCATCCACACAGCATCTGCCTTGCATTAGGCCCTTTGAAGGGAGTTCAGTGTCTGGGTCAATGGACGACTATAGGACCACCCTTCTGTTTTGGGGTGGGGGGTTGGGAGGATGGGGGGCTTGCTACCGTCCATCTGAAAGATTGTGGTCTGAGTGATGTTTTTGGCAATCATTAGCAAGTGAGGTTCTGAGGCCTAAAGATTTACTGAAGAAATAACCTGTTGAAAGGCAGACCTTTTGTTTGAAAGTCATTTGGAGGGAACAGTTGATAGAGACATTTAGATTGAATGTGGGGAAGGACAGCGTTCAGTACTGCAATAGAGTTGTGGTGAGTTTTAGCTAGGTTTGTAGTGGCGGAGCTGAAGCAGGTGGGGTTACTCTGACCAAAAGATGAGTCAAGGGTAGTTAGGCAGGTAAGCGGGTATACACTATTATGGCAGAGGTGTGCGGACGCCATGAAACTGTGCACACTCTCAGCTGCACTACTGGTTGTGACAGTAAATATAGAATAATAGTTCGAAAGACAATTACATAAAATAGGTGATGGGAGGCAGTTGGTGCTATAAAGAGAGCTAATATCTTTCTCTCTAGCTCTCAGTCAGAGGTACAGGAAGTTCCCAACCCCAGGGGAGAGAGCAGGCAGAATAACAGGCTTTACTCTCCCCCCGGCCCCTCTTTGTACTAGGACACCATCACCTCGCCCCCCTCCTGTATCCCACACTGTCCAGCCCCACTACCCACCAGCTCTTAATCCATTTTTGATGGATTTCACAGCACTCTCTCCACTACTGGCATGTGTGTGACATATGCTCACACGCACGTGCACCTAGACACCCAGTCACTCACACAAACTCTTGCACACATGTTTATGCATGTTCTCTCTCTCTCTCTCTCTCTCACACACACACACACACACACACACACACACACACACACATTTCCAATTCTTCTGCATCTAGTGATTCAGAATGCAAGTGTCACCCAACAGTTTGTAACACTGCTACAATGTCTTGTTCTCTTTTCCAAGCTGACAAACTGATCGATTGATGTTTGCTGTATAAAACACCCAGTGATACCCAGAATAACCCAGATTGATCTAACAGCAATGGAACATATGAAAAATGGGATGTTTTCAATGTCCAACTTTCCTAAATGATTTCTCCCTATGAATAAAAGGAGAAAACAGCATGACTTCATCCACTGTAGCTGCTGATGTTCTATTTCAACCTTGTAATTAAGAGCAAATATTTTTTAAAAAGATCTTATGTGTTCATCCCGTTGGCAAGGCTGTGTGGTGTACATCATGAATGGGATGGGTAAAACGCTAAGGGGAGGGGGAAGACAGGACAGGGTGGCCACAGTTTAGCATTAAGCAGGCCCCACCCCACTTGTCGTGCTGTGCTGTTTTGTTGTGCTAACCATGACAACTGTCTCTGCGGCTCCATCCTGCTTCAGGATTAGAGGAGAGGAGAGGAGAGGAGAGAGGACAGGAGAGGAGAGAAGAGAGGAGCGAGGAGAGGAGAGAGGAGAGGAGAGGAGAGGAGGATGATTAGAGGAAACAGGAGAGCAGAGGAGATGATTAGAGAGAGAGAAAAGAGTGTTAGCAGTGCAGAATGAAACAGGCGGCTGTCTAAAGCTTCGAGTTAAATAACTGAGGCTACCTTGACTGATCTGATTTATTCTGGCGTGACGTATTAAATACATGTGGTGAAGAGGAATATAAACTTGACAACAACTGCTTTTACAGTTATGACAACATGAGGACAACAGCCATTAGAGAATGGAATAATGTTATGAATCATTTATACCACAATGACCAGCAAGCCAGCCAGCCAGCCTGGCTGCACAGCTTCATAAACGGTGCCTTCCTGACATCTGGACACTCTATACTGTCTGACTTTAGCTCATATTACGGTTTAATGTATAACTACTGCATTATTTTTTATTCACGTCCCAGCATACATCAGTACATGAAACTGGAAATAGTTTACACACTTTGCATTGAGTGAGCATATTACTCATCACAAAGCAATGTTAGAGCGATCAGAGGTGTTTTTACAATCTCCATGAATGTATATTTGTCATTAGGAATTTTCCTGTGAACGGGTCCATCCTCATAGAGTAATATAACGTTTCTCAAACAGTTAATGCTTTCTTTAACCACTCTTTCCTCTGTTCTATCCATTAACATGCCTTACCTCTTGCTCGCATCTCCTTTCTCCCTGCATTGCCCTGCTAGCCATATGAATTCAGTCTGCAATTTATTTGACACAAAATTTGGGGTATATTGACATATGCTCTTGATGAGTTTGACATGTAGATTGCAAAATTAACTTGTTGAAACTTCTTTAATGAGTCGAACAGCCTCAAATCATATTTAGCTGTCAGAAACTGTCAGTTCTCATATGAAGTCCTATAAATCACTATGGAAACAGTCAGTGGTGAGTTGACAGTTATGACCTCTTCATGTATGCCTTATCTTTCCTACATCCTTTGTAATATGCCTGATTTCCCTCCCCCTTATCCCAGGAATGCCCCCTGTCTTCCTGCTAGCTGGGTTGATTCTGGCTCTGTCCAAACCTGGCGCTGCGTTCGAGTCAGCTGAGCTGAGGTTCTTGGGGCAGACTGACTTTGTGGTCAACGAGACCAGCAGAGCTATCGTTCGGCTGGTGGTGGAGAGAGTGGGAGACCCGGTCAATGTGACAGCACTGGTTCTGGTAAGACATGGGACAGGATGGTCATAGATGACTCCCTGAGTATCCTGTTGTGTGGCATGCTGAGCATTCTCTCTCTGTTAAATGCACTGGTTCAATTTTAAGTCTGGTAGTAAACATTGTTAATGGAATTCTATTAGAGTTTAGTTTAGTCACTTTACATCACGTTCACAGAGGAGTCAAAGAGAAGATCCTTTGTTGACAGTTGCGGCTCAGTTGACAAGAAACCCCTCACGTCATCCATTCTTTTCTATCTGTATCTACTCCTGTAATAACACGACTCTGACACACAATGCGATACAAAGGAGAACCTATCTCACTGCTCTGTTGCTGGGCTGTCACCTCTAGGTCTGGTGGGGGAGAGATCAGTGACCTTTAGCAGTGGTGGCGACACTGAAAGACCCAGTGTGTCTGCAGAAACTGTCTCCCACACCACAACATGGATTTTGGCTTGATATCCTCCACATGGGAGCTAGTGTCAGCTGCTTACAGTTGATGTCTGGCACGACGAGCTGGCTGTGCAGTGCAGTTGGGGGATTTCCTATGCTTCATGATGGTTTTACCGTATTTCTACTACATAAACTATAATACCTTGGCTACCATAACCGTATTAGTTAATGAAATATACTGTAATGTCAGGCTACGCCCCAGAAAACTAACAGACCCAGATAGAAACATGCAGACTGGGACGGAAACTCAGGCAGATAAAAGGCACATGTAGAAAGGATGTCAGTGTTGACAACAACACAATGTATGCTCCCTGCAGGTGGAAGGAGATGAAACAGACAGACAAAAACAGTAAGCCAGAGGCGTCCTGGTAGCTCAGTTGGCTACGGCACATACCATGTACCTGCAGCATCCTTGGTTCAAACCCAGCCTGGGACCCTTGTCACATCTTACCCCACTATCTCTCCCAGCTTTCCTGTCTCTCTCCATTGTAATCTATCAAAGCAAAAATTCCTCAAAAAATCTTGAACAGTAATGCAAAAATAGACACACTGAGAGTTAGGAATCTCAAATGACCTAAATGGTGACAAAATATTGTGTTTGTTTGTCTCCCCAGCTGGAGGGAGATGACACAGGGGACTTTGAGTCCACTAACGCCGCAGCCTTTCTGCTCTCCTCTGAGTCCAGTAAGACCATCTTCATCGCTGTGAGAGATGACGAGCTGCCTGAAGCCGACGAGTCCTTCACCTTCAGCCTCAAACTGCAGGTGTGTGTCTGCGTGTTTGTGTGTGTGAAACTTTCCGTTGCAATCTTGTCTGAAGTGCGTGCACATTTTGATAAAAAGCAGTATGTGTGTTATGTAGATGCCAAATGTCTGTCTCTAGATGACAAATCTCCCTTACTCTCTGTCTCTCTCTCCATTTTCTCTGGAGCATCAAGCTTCATTTCCACAAAGTTTGACTCTTCTAATTCGGACCGTCTTAAACCTTAACCCCAAGTCTAACCGATAGGGAGTGGGGGCCTCGCCTTCCACCCCGCACTAAGCCCTGGGAGGCTCTGAGCTGTAAGGTCTTTGATGTGTGTGCTCTATAGGGCTTTTCCAGGGCTGGCGTGGGTGGGGCTACACGTTGTGTTTCTCTGCTGCTTCTCTGAGTTTCCCCACTAAAAGACACCTTTGTGAGAAGAAACCAACTCTGACAGCCACGGCCTCACCACACGCCAGATTAAAGTGATTCTCTGATTCTCTGGCACTATTGACTTCAATGGGCATGTCCGTTCCGTGGATTTCATTTCTATGTATTGTGTGCTCACCATTGCAAATGACACACCACTGTAGATCAAAGCTCGGTCTGTTACAATGAATGAATGGATTCACAACTAAAAATATTAAAAGCTTTTTTTGTTCACACCACTAAACACAGCATATAGTGGCAATGTGCTACTTGTGGACAGTGGTTGCAAGAAAATTTGGAATACTCTAGGTCATGTTCAGAGGGCTCAAAAAAATGAACTCTTATTTCACCACATGCTATAATTGCGCTTTTGCTACTATGGATAATGTTAATACTTTCATTTTGTAACTTTCATTTTGTTGACTATACATTGTAAATCCCTGTCTAAGGAATGCCCGTTTACCATCCCAGCTCAGGATGCCTTACACCTAGCGGCTATCTCCATGGTATCATTTAGCCTTTAGCTGTCAGGTTGTGATTGATGGGCTAGGGGGGTCTGCTCTGCTGTCTGCCTGCCCGATGCCTCAGACTAAAGGCTCTGAGACAAAGAGCAGTTTGAATCACTGACTGTCAACCAACCAAGTACTGACACAAACTGCAAGATTTATCAACAAATTGTCAGCAAGAGTAACTTTCCTAGACAGATTTTCAATATGACACTATTTTTGTGACAGCTGGTTAATATCCGGTAGCATAAGTCCACATTTAGTCTGCTACTAGAGGGAGAGACCAGATGAGGCCCACTTAGCCCTACTGTTTAGACTACAGAGGGGACAAAGCTTCGGCCAAATGTTACCCTATCGGCTTACTGAAATACTGCCTGGAGGATGAGTGTGGGCTATGAGGGGTGTTATAGATCAAGCACAAGTGAGAAGTGAAGGGTCATTCAAGGTTCATTTGTCATTGCTGACAGCTTGAAATCTGCCAGCGTAGATAATTCTGAGCAAATTTTGCAAGAAATGAGCACGGCAGGACAAGTCTTGTTATACAGGAATAATATGGAAAGCAGATTTTGTGCATCATGGTAACTAGACTGTCAAACTACAGTGCTAGCTACTGTAGAAGTCCCCTTTCATGTATTTATCCTGCATCTATCCTGCATTAGTACTGCAGAAAATTATTTCTTTCATGTCACACAATAGAACCAAAGTAGTATATTTAACACACTAGTTACTAGTTACCAGACCGTTCCTTGAAACATCTGACAGCTGAAATGCAAAACTTTCCAAATGCTTTCTCAGTAGTTCAGCAAGTATGCAGTAAAAAGTGAGAATTCTACAATGGATACATCTGTACATGAAACATTTGATTAAAATCTCTACGTACCAGAGCAGGTGCAGCCTTCCGCACAGCATGGTGCTACTTTATTGCTGCTGGTTTGGCAGTGTTGTGCAGGAGGATGAGGAAAAAGGGTACGGTCAGAGGTAGCATGCTGGGATGGTGGCTGGGTGTCAGACGACGAAGGCTACATAGGGCAAGGCTGGGGTTGGAATGCCCAAAGGCCTGATTTCTGTGCGTGTAACTACGTATGTTTTAGTATGTTTATATACATGGGCATACGTGTGTGTGTGTGTGTGTGTGTGTACACCAGAGGGAGCAGACTCCTGGCTCGGCCGGCAGGTTGGCTTGTGAGAGCGTGTGGATTCTGTGTCTGTGTCGGCCGCTACAAGAGCTCAGCAGCTGAAAGAAAGCTCTGTTACAGCTGGGAAAAGCCCTGTTTGAATAGAGGGGTGAATGCAGAAGGCCTAAGCTCTCTCTTTTTTCTTTTCATTTTCTCCTTTGCTTGCTCTCTCTCACCTCAACACCCCCCCACCTCCCCCTCACACACACCACACACACACAGTGGCTTTGCTGAAGACTTTCTGCTGATGTGTCTTTGACTGAGAAAACATTTCTGGGGAGAAAGTTGTGTTTCTGGTTATCAACTAGTGCCAAGGCTGTCGTAGTTCATCATTTTCCAATGTATGTCTGTAAATACAAAGCTGATTATGTCTGGAGACTGTCTAGATGTTTGTATACAAAATGATTTTGGAAGTTTCGGTGGAAGCCTGTGTACTTGAGCATGGTGGTCGTCAACAGAGACAGTACCGGAGATGCTTATGAAAACATTGGTAAGCTTACCAATGGAAACACCAAATAACAAGCCTGTGGTCTCTCCCCTTAATAAGGTTCAGGAAAAGGAAAGCCCCCCTTGCAGAGGTCATAGGATACATTCTGTTTCTTTTTTTACTTGAAAACACACGGTCTAAGCCACTTCAAGTCATTGTGTGATTTTAATCACAGGGGTGATTGTGAGTTTGTCAGGTCTTAGTGCTGAATCACAGAGCACAGCGTAAGTCCTGAAGAGGCACCCTGCTGAGAGCTAACCTGACAAACGAACTGGCCTGAGACCAGTACTTCCTGTCTTTGTAACTTCTCACCAGGACCTCTCGGTTGGAGTACAGCGATGAAGTGAAGGGAGTGGAGAAGGCAGGCTTTCTCTTTGACATGGGCATGAGTGGGGATAGGTGGGGGGGGACCATGTGTGTGTGTTTATATTTAACTTAAGTTGTTTATATTTGGTATAGTAACATTTAACCAATTCACTTCTTCATACCTTCCAGAGCTCATCCAATGGCGTGATACTGGGATCACCAAACAAGGCAACCATCACCATCCTGTCCAATGACAATGCCTTTGGGATCATTGCCTTCAACTCAGTAAGAAACTCCTGTCATCCATTTTCATTTTTTGTGTTGGTCTCTTTATTCTCTTTGGTCTGTTACAAGGTATTTATTCACTGAAACATCGGTGTTTGATAATTAAAAATGATGCACTGGAGCTTTTTATCTTCAAGATTTCTTTGCTCTTCTCATTTGCGCATGCCACAAGTTGAGACCATCATTTCAAACGACACTGGTTTCAGTCTACCTGAGTAACCACATAGGGTGCATTCCAGGAAGCTGGAATGGGCGTAGAACCTCCAAATGTGAAACCCTGGCAGTAATTTGTGCTTCATCCAAAAAGCAACACATTCCTATGTGAAAACAGTTTTTTTTCCTAACTGAGTTGAATTCTTAGGCCTTACTACATATACACATCTACTCATGAACTAGTCAAGCACTCGTTTTTCCCCACAAGATGTAAGATGCATTTAAGAAAAAATGTATTAGATTCTTCCTTTGCTGTCCAGCCTTGCTCAGGTTACTGCACTGACCGCATGTCGTTCACTGTATGTTCACTGTTCACTGTTTCACAGTTATACAGTACCTCTGCACTGTGAGAGAAACATATTTATCTCAGGCAGCAGTAGAAAAGTAATGGGTCGGGGGGGTGGAATGACGTGGGGTCCAATGCTGCAAAGAGGGACTCATTCATGCCAATATGGTGGTAGGGGGTAGTGACGGT
>OOFE01034990.1:1092-37308 GCA_900323365.1 Monocentris japonica | reverse complement strand
AGTGCCCCATTAGTCACATATGCATCTATGAGTGTGTGCGTGTGCATGTGTGGGTGTGTGTTTGCTTGTGCGTGTTACTTACATGGGAATGGGGTCTGTGAGAAGTGCCCAAGGAGAGTGATGTGGGAAAAGCAAATAGCCTTTCTGTTGAGACGGGGGCAGCAGTGGTAAGTGGTTGACATGGAATGTCACAGACCTTGAGGTTTTATGTACTAAAATAATCTCTGAAGCTGTGAAGTCAAACACTCTACTATTGTCACCTCTTCATTCCCCTCTTCTCTCACCATTGTGCACTTTTTGTGTACATTGCTCTTAAATGTGACTAAAATATGTCTCTAAAAAGTAATGCAGAATCATATCTGGTATTGTGTATGTAGCCAGCCTGGGAGTTGCTTCCCACATCACAGTGACCATCGCTGCTTCTGATGATGCCCATGGAGTGTTTCAGTTCAGTCCTGATTCTCTGGCTGTTAACGGGACAGAACCTGAAGATGGACGCAGCTCTGTGGCCCTCCAGGTCAGTCTCCAGGGAGATACTTTTTTTTTGTATCCTACAGTTTTCTTGTGTTTGAGTTTAAGCAACCAGATGATGACAATGCTTGTGTTTTGCATGTTCTTGAGATACAGTATAGTTCATCATCATGCTATCTCTTTTTTATGTCCCCTTTTGTCCTCTCCCAGGTGGATCGGTCCTTTGGTGACCTCTCCAATGTGACTGTGTACTGGGAGGCTGAACCAAGTTCAGAGGGGGACCTCCTCAGCAGGTCTGGAAACGTTACCTTCGGCGTAGGTCAGACTACGGGGAACATCATTATCAGAGTATCCCAGGATGAAGTGCCTGAGCTGGACAAGAGCTTCACCGTGTCCATGGTTAACGTCTCCCATGGGCGCCTGGGCGTTCAGACCACTGCTACTCTGACCGTGCTCGCCAGCGATGACCCTTATGGTGTTTTTGTGTTTGCTGACATCACCAGGCCCATCCGACTTCCTGAAGCCGACTCAACTGTCACCCTCAGCATCCTCCGACAAAGAGGCCTGATGGGAAAGGTGTGTTCCTGTGTAAAAGATTTACTCAAGAGTGACATAGATCCAGAAATCAATAACAAAACAATGTGACTTGTTCCATTCAGATGAATGAAGTTATGATTCTGTTTCTTGGATGTTGAAGGAATGAATAAGCCAGTGTGACTGATTCCATATGTGCTAGATTTATCAATTGATATTTTACTGTTTATATTTGACCTGACTATCATTGGCCTAGGTGCGTGTGACATATGGGACGCTGAGCGAGGCGGATCCAGCACCATACAGGACCCCAGGGGTGGGCCGGGCCAGCGAGGGGGGGGACTTTGTTCCCCTCCTAGAATCTGTTGTGTTCTTGGCCAATCAGAGTGAAGCAAACATCACCCTCCGAGTGCTGGATGATGAGGATCCAGAGAGGGATGAGTCTGTGTTTGTGGAGCTGATTAGTGTTCATCTCATCGAAGGAGAGCAGGAGAGGCTCAGTAAGATACTGATGCTGAATGTTTTAGATTGTAACTGGTGAAATCATTCAAGTCATAATGATGCTTTATGTATTTATTAGTGTACAACTGAAACTGCTATTATTCCAAAATTATCCAGAAGCACTCAATCACTCATCACTCACAATCAATCAATCAATCTATCAATCAGACATTTTATGTAACAAACCCAAAGGGCTTTACAATAATGGTGAAATGGTAAAATAATAAAAGAGACACAGTAAGTAATCAAACAATGAGCCAAAAGGGACAGGATTGAACAATTTAGTAAAAATTTTAAGGGCTACAAAAATGTATTGGTAAAAAAGTTTTAAGGCCTCTTTTAAAGGCATCTACAGATCCTGCTGCCCTCAGATGCTCTGGTAGGGTGTTTCATGAATGGGGCGTAGTGAGCAAATGATGCCTCACAGAGTTTTAGTCCCTGTCTTGTATCATAAGAATCCGCTATATATAAGTCTATATACAATACATACAGTCTTTTTATCTAAACCCTTTAATTCCAACAATATGCACAGATGTAAACCACAGAAAGCTAATGAAATAACTCAGCTATACCATACTGTATTGATTTTGTATCCTCCTGTCTCTCCCAGTTGCCAAATCCCCTCGTCTGGGCCCCAGGACTGAGATTGTAGCCCAGGTCATAGTGGAGGCCAGTGACGATGCCTTTGGAGTCCTCCAGCTGTCGGCCCCTGCTGTCAGTGTGGCCGAGCACTACGTTGGGCCCATCATAAACGTCACGCGTGTAGGCGGGATATTTGCTGACGTGTCTGTCAAGTTCAGAGCGATTCCTATGACCGCCAGAGTCAGTAAGTGTTGGGCAGAGTATGGACTTGATACTGTTTTGTCTATGCTTCGTGTGTGTGTGTATGTGTGTGTGGGCTGGTTATGTCAGTTTTATGTCAGTAGGAATACACACATGTCCATGTGTGTATTCCTACAGGTGAAGACTACAGCGTAGCCTCCACTGATGTGGTCCTCCTAGAAGGGGAGTCCAGTAAGGCTGTACCTATTTACATCATCAACGACGTGGTCCCTGAGCTGGAGGAGACTTTTCGCGTCGAGTTGATCAACCAGACCACTGGAGGAGCTCTGCTGGGGGACCTCACACGCACAATTATTACCATACTGCCTTCTGATGACCCCTTTGGTGCCTTTGGTTAGTACGTTTCAGTCTTTTCATGTTACACTGGTATCGCTTTTTCAATCCCTCCCTCAATCCCTTCATCAATGAATTGAAAGATTCCTCACTACTGTTATGACCACAATTAGCTATAGGTGGCTCTGATAATTTACCATTATTAAGTGGATTCTTTAGTTGGTTCTGTTTGTGTCTGCCTAGTCTTCCAGGCGGTCCCAGTCACCCTAGAGGAACCAGGGTCCAACTCCATCGAGGTCACGCTGCCTATTGTCCGTAATGCTGGGACTATTGGCACAGTGGCGGTCCAATGGCAGGCTACTGTCAATGGTCAGGTAGCGGTGGGGGACATCAGACCCACATCAGGGGAGGTCATCTTTGCTCCTGGAGAGACCATGAAGACTCTAAGAGTGGAGGTCTTAGCTGATGATGTACCTGAAATCACTGAGGTAAGAAAATGACAGTGAGTGCAGTATTTTGTACCATGTAAGCTATTTGATGTTTTTACTGACATAAAAGTGCAGAAACATAGTAATTGTAATGTCTTCCTTTCCAGATTATTAAGTTGGAGTTGACTGGTGCCAGTAATGGGGGAAACCTTGGACCTGAGACATCTGTGAACATTATAGTGCCTGCTAATGACAATCCATATGGGACGGTCTACTTTGAACAGTCTGTGTACCGCATTCAGGAGCCACTGGAGGGAATTTATGTAGCCAATATCACAGTCCGGAGGAGGTCAGTCCTTTGCCTCAGTGTACTTTTTGTTATTGTTTTCTACCGTAAGAATAGTTTCATTTCAGTATTGTTTTATTCATAGTCATCATCTTTCTTTTGTGGTATGATTGACAGGTAATCTTTCCCATCCTCCCTCTTTTCCATCATCCCCATTACTTTCATTCCAGTGGTGGTAACTTTGGTCGTATGGAGATCCTTTACAGCACCTCAGAGGTTGATATTGTTGGCTTGGCTCAGGCTGAGGGTCAGGACATGCTGATGTACTACGGCCCCCCAGTACCAGGCCGTCCATCTGCTGCCCCCCAAAGGACAGTCACCATCACTGGCCAGGGAGACCCCCTGGCTGCCTGTGCTGCTGCTTGTCTGAGGGAGCGTGCCTGCCAGGCCTTCTCTCTCTCATCAGGTGTGAGCCCACCATCCTGCTCTTGGGTAACCTCAGGGGCTGACCAGCTAACTCCTGAACCGCAGGCTATGACATATGTGAAAAATGCCACTGCAGCTGCTGTCCTCTTCAGTGCTCAAGCTGTGGCAGGGAGCGATTACATCACCATGACGGCTCAAAGTGCTTTCATGGAGGATGGGTCAGCGTTCGCCAACCTCACTGTCCCAATCTTGACTGATAAATTCCCTGAAATGGATGAGAGCTTCTCCATTCAGATCCTACAGGTACACAGCAGTAACTTAAAGGATGTCATCTTTTCACAAGGTTACTGTACAACTCATATTCACACAGTAACACACATTCACACCTGGGAGCTGCACAGTACAACCACAGCCTGGTGCTTTTGGCCACTGAGCAGCTCCACTGGAGGAATCAGAGGTTAAGTGGCTTGCTCAAGAGCACCTTAAAAGTAGCTGTTGAGGGATGAGAGAGGGTGTCTAATTCACTTTGCCCACGCACATTTTCTCAGGAGGTCACAAGATTTGAAGCTGCAACCTTCCCATCACATGCCTTCTTCTCTAGCCTGCAGGCCTCCACTGCTTCCTCTGTTTTGTACTTTATGCTTTGATTTGTTTTAGCATGCACTCAATTTTAACTGCTGAATTGTTCTGAAAACGTATTACAAATAAAATACATTTTCGTCTATTGTTTTTGAAGGTAGAGCTGGTGAATCTGACTGTGGCGGAGAAGAACCTGCCCTCCATTGGCCAGCCAGACAAGGCTGTGGTCACCATAGGGATGAATGGAGATGCGTTTGGAGTGTTTCTGATATACAGCCTCAGTCCCAACGCCACTGAGCAAGGGCTCTATCTAGAGGTCCGAGAGGAGCCAATGGTTGTGGTGCCTCTGGTTATAGAGAGGAGAGGAGGGAGTCTGGGAAGGGTCACCATAGAGTGGAAGTTTGTTGGAGGAAAAGCCACACCGGACGCTGACTTCACTGGGACTGGAAGGATGCTGGTGTTTGCAGATGGTAGGTGGTAGATTTCAAAAAAGAAAAATGAGGAATAGTTTCATTTCCATATTATTTCACTCACTAGATGTTAGCAAAATGAGAGAGTTACAGTTGTAATGTAATTCTGTAAGTCCCATCAGTCACACAACAACAGAAAAGGGTCTTTGTGACAAAACAGTGTTCGTTGGTCAAATGCAGATCTATTTGGGGTCCTAGACATAAAAAAACAACGTCAGAACCCTTGTCTCATGTACTTTATCCTCTCTTCCTACAGGTGATGTGAAGAAGACCATAGAGATAGTAATCAGAGATGATAGTGAGCCAGAGGACAGCGAGAGCCTCATGATTGGCCTGGTGAAGACGGAGGGAGGAAGTCGAATCCTGCCCAGCTCCGACACTGTAACCATAGTGATACTGGCTAACGACAACGTAGCTGGTGTAGTGGGCTTCCATCCAGCCTCACGCTCCGTCATCACCAGAGAGGGTGGGCATCTGCTCTAGTTGCTATGTAACTGCACGTGTGTTGTGTATGAGTGTACGCGCATGTCTGACCACCTCATCATACTCGTATTCCAACCCCCTCGTCTTCACAAGGACGCGCATTATACACTTACATTCACTATCCCTGTCCCTGGAGACTTGCCCTGTTGCGTAATTGAGCGAGCAGCAGCTGAGGGAATGCTGTAATAGTAGTGAGAGCATGTGGAAACAGATGGCACACGCGGCTATATATCATGGCTGTTATGTATGCATGACAGAGCAGCTGAAGCCGAAGCTGAATTACACCACATGCTAATGGAATGAGAGACCTTGAAGCACCTCCAGCTGGATCTCTAAGAAAACCTGCACAGTCCACATTAGAAGTCTGTAAACTTATCCAACCTATGCATATCCAATATATATTGTGTTTTACAAATTTCATTTATTTATCTTTTATTATTGTGAATTTGTGAAACACTTTGTGACCTTTGGTTGGAAAGGTGCCATATAAATAAAGGTTTACTTACTTCTTCACTTACTTTCTAAATGTATGGGTCATACTCAATTAGACGTGTAGGAAATTGATAAAATGTTGCTCCTCATATTGCGCCATACCATTCAGATTCTTCATTGTGTGTGAGAAGGCAAATAGAAGACGGAGTATTTAGGATTGGTCTTGAACCCAGGCTTTGACCTGTGGGACTGACTGTATCATGCTTTGTATTACAGGTGAGAGGCAGTCCTTGTTAGTGATGAGGACAGCTCCAGGGCTGGGTAACGTCACCGTGGACTGGACTGTTCAAGGACCCCTGGTAGACAGGACCTTCACTCATACCTCAGGGATACTTTTCTTCACTCAGGTAAAACATCAACACTGTACGGAGAGCATAGAACAGTTCATTATAGGAGCATGGTTAAATAGATAGTATAGTAATAGTAAGAAACCTAATAGTAATAGTAAGATAAGTAGTAGATAGAATAGTAGTATAGTAAATAGTAAAAAAAGGTCTTTGGTGTTTTGAGAGGTTGGTTGAGGCTATCAGCTAGCAAAAGGGTAAATCTTGAGTGATTTAAATGAATGTACCTCTAGCGGAAGTGATGTAATATCTACTTTTGTATTAAGGGAGAACTGAATGACACCATAGTTGTGCAGCTGCTTGATGATGCCACACCAGAGGACAAAGATGAATACAAAGTTATCCTGTCCAACATACAAACATTCGGTAATACAGTTGCTATGCCTCTTTCTATGAATGATTATTGCACATGAGCTCTTCACGATGTGAGCCAAAACAAATATAGAACATCTTAAAAGTACTTATAAATAATTGATAACCACAAAGATAAACTGTTGAATCATTTTGAATCAGAATTTCATTCTATTTTTCACATACTCTCACTCATTCTCCCTGACTGTCACACAGGGGTTTTGGTGACAGGCCATGCGGCATTGGACGCTCAGGGCAGCGAGGCGGTGGTTACCGTGGAAACCAGCGACGAACCTTATGGGATGTTGAGCATCGCCCCTTCCTCCCTCAGGGTGACCACGGAGGAACGGGACCGAACTGTAAACATCTATGTCAACAGGGAGTTTGGAGCCTCAGGTCAGTGGGTTTGGTACATATTTTGGTGATGGATGACTTCCCATTGTACTCAATTTATTACATTTTTCAGCTACCAAGCAGTGAGTTAAGTATTTTATAATTCAGGGTTATATTTCTAATTGATATGACAACTAAATCATCTTTGTCCAGGTGCGGTGAACATCACCTATAAGGTTGTGAGGGGTTCTCTCCAGGACTTGTCCCAGGTGGAGGGGGCTCTCGCTGACCCGGAACAGGACTTCATCTCTGGAACTGGTTCTGTCATCCTTCAGGATGGACAGACCTCTGCTGCCATCCCTGTCACCATACTGGATGTAAGGAGTTCCATAACATTCTTGTAACGTTGTAACACATGTTTTCTATGAATACATCAGATTTCTTTCAACGGGTGAAAAAATGTTGATGTGTTTTTATCAAAATGATTTTGTCTAGCAGCATGTCTTGCTCAAGCTATATGCCTCAAGCTATATGCCTTTGAAATAGCTTCAACATTAAGCTTTCCTTTTCTTTTCCCAGGATGACATTCCTGAGTTGCAGGAGTTCTTCTTGGTCAACATAACATCAGCAGTGCTCATCACGACCCTTGCCACTGCTCCCCAGCTAGGTATGGAGCAATGTGCCAGCTTAGAACTGATCACTGCATTTCTTTAAGTACTCTGTCCAATATCTCTTTTTTACAATATAGACAGTCTATTCTGCTATTGTAGACAGTCACTTGTGTTCTCATAGTCTCAAAGTATATGTAAAAGTAATTTTCCTCTTTGCTTTTCCCTGTGCAGCTCCCCTCTGGTCTACTTTGCCTTTTTTATATTCTGCGTAATCTTCCTTTCATTTCTATTTTTCTCCCAATTTCTCACCACTTTGCTCTGTTTGATGAATAGAGGTTGTGTATTGCACATTGCCAGGTAAAATACACATTCATATTCTCACACGCTTTGCCTAAGATGCCGTGTAGGTTAGGCTTATATTCCTCCAACTGATACATTGTAGCTGAATGTCAGAATATATCATGACAGAGCTTAGTAGTTACTACCACCCTTTTTGCATAATCCAAACCGCAGTCCAATTTATGAATGAGTAACTTTAGAAAGTGATGAGTAGACAGAATACTACAGGCAGACCCGCGCCTGGAGAATCCCAGAATACTACAGGCCTTCTGCCTGGAGACACACAGTAAACACACAGCCTCTCACTTGGCAGCAGTCATTATGTGGCTTGGATGGTAAGATTGATGCTTTCCATGATTGAGGAAGCCTGGGGATTTGGTGGGAGCTGAGTAGCACTGTGTGGTGAAGAAAGAGAAAGCCAAACTAAACCCATAGCTGGCCTCCCAGTGTCTTGGCCATAGAGTGAATGTGAGAAGACTATTCAGGGGGTCATAAATCAGTCCACCCAAAAGACTTAGTTGTTCAGCCTCCCAAGCCACTTACGGGAGATGGTTCTTAGCTATAATCCTTGGCTCAAATGTGGCGTGACAGAAGTTAGATCCTCTACAGTTTCCTCTTACACAGCTCTTGCTGCTGATGCTTGCACTGTAGTTGTAGTGCTGAAGTCAGTGCTACTGCTAATGCTAAAGTTTTCACTACAGACAGTACTTATACCACTGACAATCTGAAAGTAGTAATATGTTTTCCTGTTTGTATTTTCGGTCTTTCCCCCAGACACCCAGGGCTTGGTGGCTGAAGTCAGCATTGTTGCTAATGATGGAATCAGAGGAGTCATTGGATGGACAAACACCATGTAAGAGAAGCCCCCTCCATCCGTCCTGCTTTGTATTCCCTCTCTCATTCAAAGAGAGCATCACCAATTTCCCAACTTGATGTGAAAATGATCCAGTGTTTTAGGGTTGTTTTGTTCGAAAATGTGTTCTCATTTATAGGTTTGAGGTGAATGAGACGATGGGGGTGCTTAACCTCGTGGCCTACAGGAACAAGGGGACGTATGGAAATGTCTCTCTTTTCTTCTACGCTCAGAACCTGGAGGCTCAGCAAGGACTGGACTACAACGCTAGCCAAACGGTCAGCCACACAGATGCAGTCACACATAATACACACACCAACACTGGCCCACACATACATACAGACACATACACACACACACACACACACACACACACACACACACACTTATCTAACATAATATTAAATTTCTAACTCAAAACCCACCTATCTATCCAGATGCTCCATTTTGTTCATGGTGAAAGGCATAAGTTTGTGGAAGTGCAGATCATTGACGACATCATTCCAGAGGGAGCGGAGAGATTCCAGTTGATCCTGTCCAAGCCCTCCCCTGGGCTGGAGCTGGGCACCAATACCACAGGTAGGAAGTAGAGTAGAATACGTAGAGTAGAATATAATAGAATAGAAACTTGGGAATTTGCATTTGGCTTCACTGCGGTAGACTTAC
The DNA here is from genome assembly GCA_900323365.1 of Monocentris japonica. NCBI lineage: Eukaryota > Metazoa > Chordata > Actinopteri > Trachichthyiformes > Monocentridae > Monocentris > Monocentris japonica. The sequence continues at coordinate 28,025 of OOFE01034990.1, read as the reverse complement.
ATGCAGACAAGATACAATAAATACAAAATCAAACACCACAACAGGGACAAGATAACAGCCTTTCCAGTATTCCAGGTGTTGAATGCATTCTTTCGAATGGAGCAGATTTCTTCAACATAGGGCCTAAAAGTAAAATGTATTGTATCATTCTGAGATTCTGGCTCATAAAACATTGTTTTATTGTACTAAACATAACTTTTTTTGCTGCTTTCTTAGGAGATGTTATATATCAGCACTATATATGGTTGATGTTCAAAAAAAAAGTTTCCAATGTTTGTATGAACAGATATTAGATAGGCTCTTTTTCCTTAACATTAGCAACTGTGAGCATCCTGGCCAGCGACGACGGGCACGGTGTCATTTCCTTCAATAGCAGCGAACATTACCTGTTGAAGGAGCCCACGTCTGTTTCGGGGCTGAGCGAGAGCGTGGCCACCCTGTACGTGGTTCGGAGCCCCGAGGAGGGAACATTTGGCACCGTGACCGTCCAGTTCACCATCACTGATGCCAACGGCAGCCTGGCAGAGGGTGACCTGATGCCATCACAAGGCTTTGTGGTGCTGGAGGATGGGGTCAGGTTTAAGGTGAGGGAAAAGGAAAGGCATGTACTGGCTAAACAATTACTAAACAATGGTTTCTCAATCGTGACTCAGCATGGAAAAACAGGTTCATGATGCAAGATCATTTTTGCTTTTCATAGATCATTCATCTAAGCATTCAGAGCTTTATAAGGGTATATGACATATTAGTGGCCAATATTCTTTATGAATTATTATTTAATCCAAAAAATGCATTCTCTGATGTAAATTTGTAACTGTAAAGTCATGAGCCCTGAGTTCATGGCGTTTGGTTACTTTGTGAGAAAGCATTGCCTGAGCCTGATCTGTGTTGTTCCAGACGCTGGAGATCTGGGCAATACTGGATGCTGAGCCTGAAGTGAATGAAACCTTCACAGTGACCCTGTCCAGTCCAACAGGAGGTGCACGGCTGGGTGACCAACTCTATACACTCATCACAGTCCTGGAGAACCTGGCTCCTTCTGGCCTGTTCCGCATTGGACCCACTCTCAACAGGTCTGAGTCAAATCACACCGACAACGGCCTGACCAAGAAATGCTCTACCAGCTCTGGGATGTTATAAACACACAGTATAGTTTTAATCACTGTCTCTGTATGTTTTCTGGGCAGAACTAACACAGAAGTGGTGGCTGGTGAAGGTGGCAAGACAGTATTCCTGACTGTATCTCGCAGTAACGGTCTGGAGTCAGCCGTTAGTGTGGAATGGGAGACACAATCCAATACAGCTATCGCCTCTGGTGAGACAAATAAATCTAAAATCTATCTATCTATCTATCTATCTATCTATCTATCTATCTATCTATCTATCTATCTATCTTCTATCTGTCTATCTATCTATCTATCTATCTATCTATCTATCTGTCTATCTATCTGTGCATTCCTTCCTTCATTCCTCCTTCTTTCATTCCTTCCTTCCTTCCAATGGGCAATACCATTATGATTCATTATTTTTTCCTTGTTTCTTCTAGAGGGTAATCTCTCAGTGTTGGGCGTGTACCAGACCTTCGAGGACCACCCCACCTCTGCTTGGTGCTCCCTCCCTGAGGCACCGTCCTCCCTTGCTATGAGGCTGGATAGGAGGCCCCCTGTTGGATCCACCCACAGCCTGGCCACTCTCTACCGGTGGCAGGGAGTTTTTGTGCCCATAGAGGTAGAGTAGCCACAGTATTATAACTACTACTAAATTATTAGTGTATGTTCATCTTGGAGGCACAATATCATACAATACAATCTCTTTCTCTCCCTCTCTTTGGTCATTCCAGTCTGTGAGGATCCAGGACCCAAGCTCATGCGTTGGGTTTGCAGTGAATGGCTCTAACTACATAGCCATCACACATAGTGGTCCTCCCTTCTCCCCTGCTGCCAACCTCAGCATCTTCAAACTACAGAGGGACCTCAATATCACACTGGTAAATATAATCCTAATTATGATCCTGATGCTTTTGCCAATTGGTTACTGCAGTATGTGTACTTATACTACTGTACATTAACATTAATTGCATTTATTTCACAATGGCATTGTGTTCTCTTCGTATGATTTGGTGCAATTTGAATTCTTTAGGAACAAACCTTAAGTGTTGAAGCTCTGGATGTGAAACACTTCTCCCTTGATAGCAGAGATTATCTGATTGCATCAAGCCAGGTGAGATTGACTGTACCAGTACGTGCAACATTTTCACTTAGTGACATAGTCCCTCCTGTTATGACCAAATACAATATAAACAATACTAACAACATGTACTGGAATAATTTCAGTCCTTACATCACTGGATCCAACTCTTATTTTATTTGCGTCATGCAGGTTTTCATCAGGACTGGAGGCTTCTTCACCCTCCTGCAGACACTGGACTTCCAAGAGGACATCCTTAGTGTGTCTCCATTCACTCGTGGGGCTATTCCCTACCTAGCGGCCTGCATAGACAGACAGACTGACAGCTGCTTCCTGTTTCAGTGGACCAATGGAAGGTTTCAGAATCCACAGCCCCTCCCACTAACAGGCGGAGCCAGTCAGGTGGAGGCAATCCATACAAGAGCAGAGGACACTCTCCTGTTGGTTCTTATTGAAGGTGACCTCTCACTTGCTTTGACCTCACATAACCTTTATAAATGTTGCCATCTTTATTTTGTGCGTTTTAAATGCACACTCTAAATCTGTGCCTGCATTATATTTGTTTCAGCTGGATCTGTAGATATTGAAATGCACGCAGAGTTTGGCAAGTAAAATGTGTAAACTGAAATTTATGAGCTTATTTCATTGGGCTGTGTTGTGGAAATATTTAGAAATGGCATTGAATGGGACGTTATTTGTGCACTTAATCTATGTCAATGGGATGGCTGTATTTTACAATAACCAGAAGCTATTTTCTGTGTGAGTATTCTCAGTGTACTTTTTAGTGGATTGTGCAGTGGTGAGACGGCGGTTGGGATAGTATACATAAATCGCTGTTACTTTAGAAGGCATGGAGAGAATCTGTGTCTATTGCAAAACAAAACAAAACAGTGTTCTAAGATGGCGAAAGTCAATATGGGTACTGGATCATATACTTACAGTATTGACTGTATATTTTGATGAGACATAATCTTACTGAGTCTGCAGAAGTGGTGAGTTTTCTCAGTTGAAACCTGTTGTGGGTTTACTGGGAAGGCCTGCATGTGGAGGAGAGCAGAACCACAGAGGGACGCAGAGGTTGTAATTTGTCAGTGTTGGGTGTGTCAGCCAGACCAGTCCCTACTTCACATCAACATGCCATTCTCTCATGAAAGAACATAAATCTCTATTTGTTTGTTTGTGTGTGTGTGTGTGTGTTTGTGCATATGTCTCTCTCTCCAGACCCCTCTCCATCCTGTGAGGTGTTTGTGTGGGGCTCAGGACAGTCTTCACCTCAGCATTATCAGTCCATTCCTCACCCAGGCCTCACCTCCATTCACCCCTTCACTCCTCCTTCAGGAATCAGTGAGTATATGCAATGTAATAAACTGCATAAACTGAAAAGAAACAATGTGTGATTGTGTCAATTAGTTGTCCTTACACTTCTGTCAACTGCATATGTGATTATTTCCGTGGATGCCCTCTTTGCTATCATCACTGGACACTCACATAACTATGAGAATAGCCTACATGTGAAGCTGCTTCCTCGCTCTCTATCTCTCTTGACCTCTCCCCTCTATTTCTCCTAGCCTATGTCATGCTTGCTGGCAGTAACAGCTCATCGCTCTACACCTGGAGGGCTGATGCCAGTCTGTTCTCCATGATCCTAAGGGCCCCTCCAGCCATTAGCTTTCTCTCTCTGCTGGTCCCCTCCCTCAATACCAACAAGACCCTCTTGGCCTCAACTGAGGAGACTAGCTCGACTGTCTATGAATTCACCTCTGTCTCCAACCAGTCTGATTTCATACCCAGGTACGGATTTGCTATTGCATTTTCTGTTGTTTGTCAGGTATGGACTGGCTTCGCTTATTCATTCACTTACTTTCAGCAAAGCAAATCCCGCTTGAGACAAACAATGCAACAATTAGATGTCTGTGTTTTACTTAATTCCTCACATCCAGTTATGGCGAGTTGCACTTTGCACCGGGTGACAGTGAGCTGGAGATAACAGTGAACGTCATAGATGATGACATTCCTGAGGAGGAAGAGAACTTCCAGGTCAGCTTGAAGAACCCGAAGGGCGGGGCTGAGATTGGCTTTGGTGGTCAGGTGACTGTCATCGTGCCAACCAATGATGACGCCCATGGAGTCATCGGCTTTGCTCAGGTAACAAGATATATTTACTTTTGATATGAGACAACTCGTGCTTTTATCCATATTAGTAAACATGCTATGGTCATTGTGTTATAGCAGATATATCAGAATAATCTCAAACGGAGGCCTTTCATTGGCCTGTACTGTATTAGGTGACTGCCATTATCTCTCTGCAGAACTCTCTGTTCATGGAGGTGGAGGAGTTGGAGCGAAATAACCAAATTTCTCTAAGTGTTGAGAGGAGAAGAGGCACTTTCGGCAGACTGACTGTTCACTGGGCTGCTAATGGAAGTCTGGAAGACATCTTCCCCACATCAGGAGTGGTGAGTCAACTTTGCCCTCCTGTCATACTGAGTATTCATGACATACATTTAATATTAGCTGATAATTCAAATAAACCTTACAACAATTTATAGTTTAGTTTTGGTTCTTCGGAAATTTGATATGCACAGCCTACTACTCATAAAAACCCTCAATAATCTAGTTTTTTTAGTTCACCAAGTGGAATGCTCACTGACTTTTTCTTCCGATTGTAGGTAACGTTTTCAGAGGGCCAATCGGTAGCCACCATCTCGATGACTGTGATAGCGGATGGTGTCCCAGAGCTGAGGGAAAGTGTCACTGTGGCCCTCATGGATGTCACCACCGTGGGGCTGGAGGACCCACAGCAGGCCGCCGTCATCGATCGGCAGCGGGCACGGGCTCTCCTCACCATCCTACCAAACGGTTCACCCTACGGGGTGATAGGATGGCATCTGGACTCCCAGTTTACACTGACACAGGAACCACAGAGTAAGTATTGTGGTTTAATGAATGGATGACTGAATGATTAGTCTCTCAGGAAAATAGTTTTTTACTGGATGACAATGCAGAGTGGTCTTAAATAATCAGTTTGAGTTACAGTATTACAAACCCAGTGAAAGAAATTAAGCTTTCTCTGTGCCCGAGAAACAAGCCCTGTGAGTTTAGCTGGTTGCTACCTACTAATCATTTAATTTTTTGGATGAGGTTTCTTGGAGAGCTATTACGGTAATCACACTTGGAGATTTACTGTAAAGGCCATTTCCAGCGGTTTCCAGGATTTGAAGTAACTCAGGATTTATCTTAATCGGTGTCTTGGAAACTGGCCCAGCATGTCAGAGTAGTCCAATGAAACATACTCACATGCTGTAATGAAAATATTCTTTTTGGATGCCAACTTACTTGGATTTTTCTTTATTCAAGTTATTATTGACATCCTCCGTGCCATCAAAGGTCTTAGAAATATACTTTTTGATGTTGAATGACCTGGTTAACAAAATAATGTTTGATTAAATCTAAAGGTGCAGATGTTCAGTATTCATTATTTATTTAAGCCTCCATTTTTCTCCAACCACCAGGGGCTCCAATCAACGTGACTCTGTCTATAGTGAGGGAGCAAGGCTCTTCAGGGGAGGTGGCAGTCCATTACCAGACCAGGCCGGCCCTGTCCCATCCCCCATCCAACCAGGCCTCAGCAGGACAGGACTACACCGCTAAAGACGATACCATCATCATGATAGATGGCGCTACTGTGGTCCTCGTCACTGTCACCATCTTACCGGTAAGGATGGAATATAAAGTGGTAGAGAAGTTGATGTTAATGTAGAATTAAAATAGAAATAGGAATAGGACTGATCATTCTTCATTTTGGATTCTTATTAGCTGCCACCGGGATGGCCGTTAATTTGCCTTGGATCCATATGACACATCCAAAAGACACACACATTAAACATATAGAAAAATATGAAATCAAGAAGACAGACAAAAGACATAAACCAAAAATGATAAAGAATAGAATACAATAGAATGTGTCCAATAAACAACTATCTCCCATCTTCCTTTGAGATGAAGGACGATAGATTTTCTTGCACATGTTTCCCAGTCTCAGTTCTAGTCCTGTAATCCTTCAGTTGACGCCTCCCACACTCCAGCCCACTCAGACTGGTTGAGCAGACTGGGGCCTGTTTGCTGCCTACAATGTTAAACCCTTTTACTGACCAACCCTGCAACCATCAGTACCAGCCTTGGGCCTCAAACTGTCAGGTGTAGGCCTGTAGTGTAGGGAGAAATCCAGTACTCCCCTTCCCTGCCCCTGAAAATATGAATTTACCTCCTATACACTGTTCCTAACTACACTGGGTCCTTGCTTTCTGTCTGCCTCTCTCTTTCTCTGCTCTCTTTTTCTTTCCCTCCCTCCCTTCTTCCATCCCAGCCTCCCAGCTACATTGCAGGGCCCAGTGGTGTGTCTATTTTAACTTCCCACTAATGGGACTGGTGATTATGTTGTGTGTTTAGACTAGCTAGAAGTGGGAGTAAGCCTGAAAACATGGGACACGTTTTGATTTTTCTCTGAACTGCCAGCCTTTATTAAGGTTGTTATGGAGAAAAGCTGTAGAAAATGTTGTGAAATGTTGTTGCTCTGCCGTCCAACATTATTGCTGTTTGCAATGTCAGCAGCAGTTCTAACCACCAACCTAAATTTAGTTTCCGAGCTTAGGACTTGAATGTGTGTGTGTGTGTGTGTGTGAGAGAGAGAGAGAGAGAGCGATATAGAGAGAGCGAGGTCTGTGAATGCATGTGTATGTTTGTGCATCCATTAATGCATGTGAACATTTTCCCTAAGGATGACGTCCCGGAGCTGGCAGAGAGTTTCTTGGTGAACATCACCAGCGTGGAGCTCGTTGGAGGGTCTGTTGGAGCAGGCCAGCCCGGTGTGAAGAGGCCTGGTATGGAGGTAGCAGAGGTCACCATCCAGGAGAATGATGATCCCAGAGGAATTCTGCAGTTCAATGTGTCTGAGGTGACTTAGTATTACCATGGTCAGCTCTTCCTATGAGAGGATAATGACAGAGGTGATAAAGGAATTTGTTTTCATGATGCAACCCTGTATTCCTGCTTGTGAAGTACCTCAAGAGCTTGCTCAGAACTTCTGAGGTGATGCAGTAAATACTCCATCAAGAGACTGAATAAACTGAAAATAACTGTTTAAGCCCCAATTAAATGTTCCTCACTAATTCAATGTTATTTCTTAATATCCTGTGCAGGATATCCCTGGAACGGTGCTGGCCTATGAGATGCCACCACCAGACAACATCCTCCGTCTGCCTGTGGTGCGATTGGCTGGTAAAACAGGAAGACTGGTAATATACTGGGAGGCTCAGCCAATTACTGCTAGTCTTGATGATTTCAGCCCCACCTCTGGGAATATCACCTTCCAAGATGGACAGGTAAATGGCTAAATATGCCCTGATTTGAAAAGAACATCAAGTATCACGTCAAGCCAAAACATTAGGCTATGTGAACCTTAGCGGTTCTTTGTCATCTTGGAGACTGTGTGAAAGATTGCATTTCCTCACAATGCATTTCAGAGAGAAGCCATGATTGACATCACCATCGCAGATGATGTGGAGGTGGAGACTGCAGAGACCTTTGCAGTGACTTTACTGCGTGTGATTGGTGGGGCCCGACTAGGAGAGGTGACCTCCGTTATTGTCAGTATTCCACCCAACGACTCACCCCTGGGACAATTTGGATTCCAGGAGCAGGAAGTGAGTCTAAAATAAAACTAACTCTTCCTAAATTATACTTTTTAACACATTTGTCCTCTACCAGGACTTGAACTAAATATTGTACTTTGATACCATCCCTTCTCCCTTCACATCAACCATCAATAGAATCTATTTAAGAGCAAGAATAGTTTCCATTGTTTTAATATGATCACAGAGATCGTAAACACAGCTTCATCTCACCACACTACAGGGGGAATGATTTAGTGACCTTACTGTTCCAACATCAGCAAAATCATTTCATCCACTCCCCTCCCAGGTTACTGTCAGTGAGCCAGAGTTTGCTGATGACCCTGCTGCTGTGGTGACTCTAGCAGTACTGCGTAGTGAGGGAGGCGAGGGGGCTGTGACGTTGGTGTGGCAACTGGAGGACCAGGCTAGAGACGACCTCTCACCTCTCAATGGAACCCTAGCCTTCACTGAGGTACATTCGGGTACCTCGAGGCAATTTTGAATTCTATACTGGTACAGTAAGATGCAAGTTTCTTCATGATGTCTGCTGTGCTTTCCAAACTTCTCAGACTGAATCGAGGAAGACGTTTGTGATAAGAGCTCTCGCTGACTCTGTGCTGGAGGGGGACGAGAGCTTCACCGTTCAGCTGTTTCCTGCCAAGAGTGGTGCTGTCATCGACCCCTTAAATAGTCAGTATTTATGAAAACCTTAGTGAAAGACACAACCAGTCAGTTGATTGATGAGGTTTTTATCCTTGTCCTTCCTGGATAGATGAGCATGCAACACATTTCATCTGCACTATTATCTGTACTAACCAAATTAATAAATATATTGACTTGTCTCTCTCCCCTGTGACGTGGTCATCCAGGCAGGGCCACCATCACTATCCTGGGAGACAAGGCTGCTCTGGGGATTGTTGGGATAGCAGAGTCCTCCAGGGACATCCTCATTGGAGAACCTCAGGGAAATTACAATGGGAGTGCTGCGGTCAGGTGAGACAATTATCACTGAAAAAGAAGAGTTTTCAATTTCAGCTGTTTGGGTCGTTACTTTAATTAGTTAAAATATTATGTGAACATCTTTTTGTGTGTTTGTGTGTATCAGCCTTGTGCGAGGGCCAGGTATCTTTGGGGAGATCCAGGTTTACTGGAACATCACTCCGGCTGTGGTTTCTGAGTTTGAGGAGATCTCTGGGACCGTGACGATGAGAGACCGACAGTCTGTCGCCACCATTATCCTCAAGGTGCTGCTTCTGCTAGGACTGGGTGCCATCAACCCCAAACAACACACAGTTGATTCAATTCACATTCAACATATGAGAAAAAACAAAAATATATCTAATATATCTGATTATGCCTTTTTTTCCTATAGTCTATCATGTTTGATTCTCATGCCATACTTTGACAATCTAAAAAATCAGATATTTGGTCTGTGTATAATAATAATTATGACTTTGAAGTTTCCGCTTCATAACTATCATTGTTTCAGGCCCTGGATGATGATGTCCCAGAGGAGCGGCATGTGTACCAGCTGACCCTGACCACCGCCACCCCAGGGTTGGAGATCAGTCCCTCAGCCCGACATGCAAGGGTTACCATGGCAGCCAGCGACCACCCCTACGGCCTGTTCTCCTTCACCCAGCGCCAGCTCAGGGCGACTGAGGAGGAGGGAATGGTGAGGTCATCAAAATGAGACAGAACCACGACATGATTTAGAGGAGCTAGAGTTATTTTGTCAGGTTATAAAATGAGTAAAGGGGAGCCAGCAAGGAGGGATGAGATTAGGGTGCAGTTAGGTGATTGTGGGAACACAGTGATCAGATTTAGTTCAGGATCAAATCACAATTCTCATTAACCCGCAGCTAAATGTTTTCATTTCTTTTCCTCAGGTGAATGGGACAGTGCTTCGCTCCTTGGGCAATCTGGGCAGTGTGTGGGTGACCTATCAGACGTCAGGCAGCAAAGCGATTAGTGGAGTGGATTTCGCTCCAGCTTCAGGACGACTGCTCTTCACCCCCGGCCAGACCTCACAACAAGTCACAGTGCGTATCCATGATGACAATCTTCCAGAGGGGCCGGAGGTGTTCTTCCTCAACATCACTGAAGTGGAGCTACTCAATGTCAGGTAGAGCAATTTAATAGAGTGGATTAATGATAAAATAGATGATTGAGTAGAGTAGAGTTATTTCCATAATAGATGGGGTAGAGAAACAATCAACTGAGACTGGAAGGTGTCTCTATTGCCATATAGAGGATCATACATAGCATAGACTTTTTAGAAGCTTCTAAAGCTCATCATCGCTGCAAACAATTTATTAATTTAGATAATATACTGTATACTGTATGGTGGGAGGGTCAGAGGTTCCTTGTCAGTGAGTGACTGTGTGTCCTGTGTCTCCCTCTGGTGGTCAGTATTGTGGACTACACAGTAGGAGAGTCAGGTCTCCAGCTGGACCAGCCTCCAGCTGTAGGCAACATCTCCTCTGTTGCTGTGGTCATACTGAAGAATGACAACGCCGAGGGTATTCTGGAGTTCAGCCAGGACTATGTCAGCATTACAGGTAAGAGTCAAACCCATACATGGCACCTTTCAAAAGAACTCGCAAAAGCTCTCAAACTCACCTGCCACACTCAATTTGCTATGACAACATTTGATACCAGGTAGATATTTTCAAGGCCATATACTACATATGAATACGCCTATTTCCTCCTGGCTGTCCTTCTTCCAGTTGAGGAGGATGTGGGCTCTCTATCCATCCCTGTGGTGAGGAGAGTAGGTTCATATGGACCGGTCTCAGCTCAGTTCATCTCTCGAGGCCTGACTGCGACCCCTGACCTTGACTACATCCTGTCTAATGGCTCAGTGATGTTCAGCCATGGCCAGAATACCAGCCACATCAACATCACTATTATAGATGACCTGGACAGGTAAGGGGAGATGATAAGGGAGACAGACTTATAGGTTCATGTTCGGCACAACCTCAGTTCATCTTTTTTGTGTTTTTATATGGAATGAGTTTTAGTGATGGGTTGTACTGTAGAGAAGACTGTAGAGGAGCATCTGTACATAAAGCCTCAGAACCTAAGCAGCTAGACCTTAAATAATGAAACATAAGATATTAACATGAAAACAGAACATAAATGAAAAAGACAAACTGTAATTCATGTTCTCTGTCTTCTCCAGAGAATATGCAGAGATGTTTGAGGTCCAGCTGTTGGGAGCTACAGGGGGAGCTGCCCTGGGCTCTCATCTAGTTGCCAGGGTAACCATTGCCAAGAGCGACTCTCCAAACGGGGTGGTGCGTTTCCTCAACGAGAGCCTGATCTCTCTGGTGAACCCTAACTCCACGCTCAAACTCACCCTCGTCCTGGAGAGAGTGGGAGGCCTGGTGGGGAATGCAACGGTAAGACTGAGAAGCAAAATAAAATCTACCTGGAGGCAAGCACATCACTCCAATTCTGAAATCTCTTCACAGGTTACCTGCCAGTGATCACTTCTAAAGACAGTTAGGTCTGTCCCCAAGCTACAGCACAGACTTTTTAACTATGAGCCCTTGTGCAGCCTCAAATCCTCAGTCAGGGCCCTTCTGTTGTTCTAGGTGACCAAGATTTTGGGTTTGGAATGACCTGCCTGAGCAGTTTATGGTAGCAGAACCAATAGCATCTTTTAAATCATTTCTTAAAACATATTTTGACAGACTTGATTGTCTTTTATCATATTATCATTTTACTATTTTACTATGATATTGTTTTTACTCTCTATTCTTATCTCATTTTATCTTGTGCTGTCTTCTTGTTTTTACCTTTTTTAAATGACTTATTACGTTTTAAAATAAAGTTTATTAGTATTAGTATTGCCTTGTTGATGAATCTGTCTGTGTTCTGTTGCTATGATCGTTCAGTCCAAAATTGTCTATCAGTTCAAATAGCCACCTTGCCTTGCCTTTTCATCGTCCCTTTTCTTGATGGACATTAACTAACCCAAACTGGTTCTTACCTTTCAACAGGTTGCTTGGAACATCCTCGGGCCTAACAGCAGAGAGGTCCTTCCTCCCCTCAACACAGACATTAGAGGGCCTGTGAACGGGTCCTTCTATTTCAGGGATGGAGAGGAGGGTATACGCACCATAGAGCTGCGGATTCTGCCCCATGGAGAAGTGGAGGTAGAAGAGACGTTTGTTGTAGAGCTCAGCATCCTGTCCGGGGACATGGACATTGACCCTCAGGCTGGCTCCGTCACACTCAAGGTATTTAACTGTATTAATGATACTTAGTTGTGACTGTGGCGTTGATTTCAGTATCATAGATTTAAGATTAAGATGAAAAGCAACTCATAGGCTAGCCTACACCAGCCAAAGCTGGGCTCTCACAGATTTTACATTGAAATTTGAAATGCTGAAAGCACTGAACACTGTAATTGACTTGTTCTGCATCTCTAATACTTCCTCTGTCACTGTGTTTTTCTCTCCCAGATTGAGAAGTTTGGTGACCCTAACGGTATAGTCCAGTTTACTGAGGATGCTGTGAGAGAGCGTGTCTACAGTGAACCCACAGAAGCAGAGGGACCTTTCAACATCTCCCTGTTCATTACACGCAGAGAGGGTGTCATGGGTAACATCACGGTAAGATTACATGAAATACATACAGCAAAGGACTTTATAATTCTATTGCACTCCCCCTTTGACACAGCTAAGTTGCAGAAGAAAACATACAGTTTATAGTTGATGCTTTAATTCTCAGTAGCCAGTGACACACACACTTCCTCCCACACTTTAGGTCCATTGGCAGGTACAGAGTGTGTCAGAGCTAGCAGGTGACTTCCTAGCCCTGGCTGGCTCAGTGGTGATCCTGGAGGGCCAGAGGGAGGCGGACATTGTCCTCAGCCTGATGCCCGACACGGTGCCAGAGCTGGAGGAGCTCTACACTGTCCGGCTCACAGCTGTGGAGGGTGGTGCCACTCTGGATGCCAACCCAAACCGCACCAGCACCCGCATCAGGTTTGTCATCATTGTACTCAATGGACTGTAAAACGTTACATCTAATAGCCGTACTCCTATGCTTGATTAATTATTGGAAAATCTGAATGAATAAGTTATTTCTAAATAACTTTTACATAAATCATCTCATAACCTCCAGGTTGAGAACCACTGATCTAATCAACCTGAAATTAACCTTCCTCTCTTATTCTCAGGGTTCGTGCTAACGATGAGCCCCATGGTGTGTTTGCCCTGAACCCTGAACACCAGTCTATAATGGTGGTGGGTGAAGGGTCAGAGGTCAGCAGAGTTTTGGTGTTGAATGTGACGCGGTCGGCCGGGCTGTTTGGCAACGTTAGTGTGGGCTACAGGATCGCTGGAGGGATAGATGGAGACGTCGAGGAGCTACTGGGAGGGGAAGCTGAAGGAAGGGTGTTGTTGAGAGACGGAGAGACCTTCACCACTGTCACTGTGCCCATCAGCAGCCAGGTGAGGATGAGGATGCTTAATGATGCCAGTACAAAGACATGATATATGTTCAACATATATTTAGACTTAAAAATTCAGTAAGTAATCCCAGACAAACAGGACCAAATACTTTATGTTGTTGTTATGTACCATTATTCCACTATTAGATCGCTTACTTCTTTTCTTCCCTTTGTCTCTGTAGGTATTTCTGTCAGTGGGTGAGAACTTCACAGCATGGCTGACTGATGTTAGGCTGGTCAGTCCTCTCCTCGGCTCCCCGCCTCGCCTCCTTCTGGAGTCCAGCGTTGCTATGGTGACAGTGCCAGAAGAGGCTGCCAGCTCTGAGGTGAGTTAAGATTGTGGGGCTTTTTTTGATGAGATACTATTGATCTCCAAAGAGGAAATTCTCTTCTTGCTTGTCCCCTGCCAGGGTGGTCAGAGCACATGGTCAGCTACACAACAGTGCCCCTAGAGCAAGTATGGATTCAGTGTATTGCCCAAGGATATTTCAGCAGGAGAGAAGTTTTTGCTGTCTGGGCTTTACCCCAGGCCTTCCCTTTCAACAAGTATCACATTATTTCATTATTTCTTGGCCACCAGAGTGCAAACCTGAACCTACTGCAGAATATCCTCCCCAAGTCTCTCTCCACTGACTTTTATGTTACTTTAAACTTGCATTCAGCCCTCAAACTGTAACTGAATCAGTGCTCCATCTCTGACTGCTCTGTGAACACTCAAACTTCTTATGCCAGGACTTCTGGAAGGCTCATGTAACACAACAAAGCTAGGCTCCCCTTATGAGCAAGGGTGTGATAACAGAGAGAATAAATTCCTAAGACTTTATGAGATACATTTAAAGATGCTAACATGTGACATATATAATTGAAATAATCTCCTATATCATGGAGATCTCTGGTTTTGATCAGAACATGAGCTTATATGTGGTGGTTTCGCTTGAGCTGAATTTGAGAAATAGGAGAAAATGCCTTTAGTCTCATCTTAGTGTTCATTTGTTTCATTTGTGTCTAGGAGAAATAGGTATAAATATGAGATCTCTTTTTGTATTATGCTTTCCTGTGGGCTGCTAAAGATGTAATAAGCCACAATAGAGCGGGCAATAGAAAGGGAGGTATTCCTTTTACAGAGCTGGTACAGTTGCAGACATAGTCAACGTATAATTCAACTTTTATCCTTCATTCAATACTTCTGGTAAACACACAAATTATCCACAGCCCACTGCCATAAAAGACAACCTAATGAAAAATCAATGCATTTAGTTTAAGTTTATGTTTTTTTTTTTACATGAGTGCAAGAAGGTAACAGCATTATTAACTGTCCTCTCCTCGGTGTGGTGTGTAGGTTGGCTTTGCCTCCCTGGCTCTGCAGGTTTTCAGTGTGGAGACAGGCACATGCGAGGCGAATGTGGTCCGGACTGGGCTGTTTGGAGAAGTCAGGGTGGAGTGGAGAGCGGGGTTCCCTCCAGGACAAGCTCCCCCTGGGTTTAGACTTGGAGCCATCAGCCCGAGCTCAGGTGAGACACCCAGAGAGAAAGTCAACTCAGAGAAACGCAAACGATTCTCGAGCAGTGCAGGGATTATACTGCAAGAAATGTAAAAAGTCATGTAGTCTCATTCAATCTTAATTTTCTCAAAACAAGCAAGGGATTCTGCCAACGGGGTGAGACAACACTTGTTTCCAATACAGTTTCACTTGTTTTCTAGTTATGTTTTGCAGCGTATTCTTTTTGATTAATCATGAATACAGATGCCATTTTCATCACGGCATCCTTGGATGGCAGTGCACCAACCTGAGTCACTGCATTTCATAAAAATAACATACTATAACACAATCTGTGAATATCCCAGCTAATAGCCAATAACAATGCAGAGTAATAACGGCCTGCTGTCATAACTGAAGTGTGGTTAATGTGCTCCTTCCTCCTGCTCAGGCTCAGTGACCATGGCCCATGGAGAGAGGAGTAAAGCTGTATCTCTGATGGCCGTTCCCGATGTGTCTGAGCCAGCAGCCTACGCCATACACCTCACTGCTGCCAGCTCCAGCACTGCTGCAGCCAGCATTGTCACACTTCGGTAATGGTTTCACAACAGCGTCAGTCTGTTAAATCAATTCAATGCATTTTGAAAACTCTCATAATCATACATATTAAAGTAATGAAATAATCAGGTAATTCAGTAATAAGTAAGTGTTTTTCCAGAGGCATCAAGAGAAAAATTCAAGTCAGTTAGTCAGATGTCAGACATAGCACCTCTGTAGCTGTGTGGTATCAGATTTCACTTGAGAAAATCACTTTGTACAAAGCATATCAGTTGTTTATTGAGCAGTATCGACTTGGTAAAAGGCACTCTGGCACTTGTTCTTGTATGAATAATATTGGACTATGGCTGGTAGTTGCACTTTTACGATGTGTTTTGAGATTGTTTTTTAGCTATCATGAATGTTTTTTCCAAAACCATGAAGTCACCATGGGACTGTGGAGAATCTGTACTGGTTTTTAGTTTTAAACAACATAATAAAGTTTAGGCTAAATCTTTCATTCACATCAAATTCACATACATACTCTGGTGTCCATCTCCCTGCCCAGGTCAGGTTTTACTGTGGCGGAAGTGGAGCCGTTGGGGGTCTTCCAGTTCTCCCCCGACTCCCGCCAGCTGGTCATCGAAGAGGACGTGCAGACCATAACTCTCTACATCCAGCGACTCTATGGTTCCCGTAGCAACCGCACCCGCCTCTCCTACGGGACGACACCAGGCAGTGCATCGGCGGGAGAGGACTTCAGGGTTGTACGAGACGGCTTTTTGATCTTTGACTCACCGCACCAAACCAATGCCTCGCTTCGCCTTTCGATACTCGACGACTCCCTCTCAGAGCCCGATGAGCACTTCTACGTTAACCTAACAGATGTCGTCGTTACTCCAGACCTGCCTTGGGCCAATGCCTATCCTCGTCTCAACCCTCAGCACAGTGTGGCCACAGTCACCATCCTGGCTAGTGATGTAACTGGCGGAGTTCTCAGTATTGGTCCCGGACTAGTCCAAACAGCTGAGGACCGGGACGAGGAGACCCAGCAGGAGAGGAGGGTGGCTCTGAGGGTCCGGAGGTCTGACAGTCTGGCTGGGGCTGTGCAGGTTCAGGTCCAGGCATACGGAGGTGTGTGTTTGTTTTGTTGCTTTGTGACTCCATATATGACTTCACACTATAGTCCATAATTTACTGTATTTATATCTTTGCTTTTAATTGTGTTGCTGCGTATTTTCATCCAGGTGAAAGCATGACAAGTTCACCTCTCCCCTTTGCTCTGGAACCTAATGGGACCCTGGCAAAGGAGGGGCAGGACTTCCGCCTGGAGTCCACTGTAGTGTCCCTGCAGTCTGGGCAGAGGGAGGCAGAGGTTATCCTCCTCATCCTGGATGACTCAGAGCCTGAGGGACAGGAAGTATTCTTCATCTACCTCAGTGACCCCGAGGGAGGGGCGCAGATCACCGACAGTCCGGACCTGCAGGGCTTTGGGGCCTTTGCCAAAATCATCATCCTTGGTAAAATCAAAACATATATATCTGTATTTTTCAGAGTCTGGTAGACATTGATCTTCATGAATTACATAGTATTGATCACTGGCTCCATTACAGGATATGCCGGCAAATGAGTATAATGTAACATGTTCATCTGTTGGTATGTCCTCCTGGACTTTATCTTCTTCTGATGATAACATTAGATTAATTGGATTAAGTGTCTCTTGTGGATCATTTCCCTGCCCTAATCAAATGGACCCACAGACCTGACTTTGTTATCTCACAGAATGCTTCAATGTTGTGCTCCAGTTTCGCTAATACAATTTGATCTGAGTCTAAGTCAGTTTTGCTCCAACAATAGTCCCCAAATACTATTTTGGGCCTCATAGTGCTTACTTCTCACATAACCGCTGCCCTGGTCAGATATTTGATTATTCAGTATATATAATGGTTATGTGGTTGCATAGTTATGAAGAAGTCAAATTTGTACCCTCCATCTCTCTCTGTTTCTCTCTTCCTCTCCCCCTCCCTCCCTCTGTCCATACCAGGGAGTGACTTCCATAACGGTATAGTAGGTTTCAGTCTTGGCTCTCTGGTGGGCCAGGTTCTGGATGAGGACTCAGAAAACAGAACCGCTCTGCTCTACCTGCAGAGGCAGGAGAACAGGTACTATATCCTCAAAAATTACAGAAGTTATACCTGGGTAAAAATAGATTTAATATTTTCATTTTCAGCATCCAGCAGGTCAAGTGTAGCGTTTTACTGTGTCTAGTTATGTAGCATGCTCTGTCCTCTGTGCAGAGCCTTCGAGGATGTGCAGGTTTTCTGGAGAGCTACGTTCAACAAGTCGGCTCCAGCCCTGGTCAACAATGGAGTCAACCTGACCAGAGAGCTGCTGCAGACCTCAGGGACTGTGCTGTGTAGGAGGGGAGAGGTCATCTGTGTTTTCACTGTGGAGGTCCGGGATGACAAGGTGAGTGGGATGGACTGAGAGAGAGAGAAGATGATAATAATGATGGTGATGTTGAAACGGATAATGATACAGAAATACTCACAAAGGTACAGGGAAAAGTGGGGTACAGAAATCAATTGTAAACACACACACACACACACACACACACAAACAAAGCCTAATCAGTCCCAGTGAGAGGTCTCACTGTGGAGGTGATGGATGACACAGATCATTATTTTCTCTCAGTTGGAGGTCTGATGTCTGTACCAAGGGCTGGCTGTGGCCTTTCTCTTCATCTTGTATTGCCTGTTCCCATAACGTGTGACTTTCTGTAGCTATTTGGAGTAAAGGAAACAGTCATTAGAGCAGATGCATTGGAGGACAGGAGACACTTCTATGAGGTCTGTGGCCTCCCTTCTCCTTTTTTGTTCTTCATCATCCTTTCATTTCCTTGGCATTTCTGCACATCCACTACCCACATCCTGTCCTGATAGGGGTCTGTGGGAGTGGGCTACAAGAGGCAATTTGCCACACACAGACACATAAATACACACAGAGCACATTGAATTTCCTACATTTCCATAAAATAAAAAAAAACATTTCAGATTTACAATATGTTTGGTGTGATACAATATGTGAAGATGATGAGATGAGAGATACAATTTGTAAACAAACAGACAGCAAAAGCTTTTGGATAATGTTGTATTTTGTCTATGTCTTCATAATGTATGATGTAAGTGTGCACAAAAGTAAGTGTGCTTCTTTCTGGGCTCACACAACTCCTCCTTGCTGTGTTGCCATAGGAACCAGAGTACCAGGCATGGTTCCTGGTGGAAATTCATCGGGTGGGTGTAGGCGCTGCCATTAACCAGACCGCCCGTTTTGCCAACATCACCCTGGCAGAGAGCGACGATCCACGGGGCTTGGTGTACTTTGCTGTGGGCTCCAGATCGCCCACAGCCACCGTGAGGACCACAAGGCTCAGTCTCCAGATCTACAGAGAGGCAAGCACGGCTTCAGCCATGTCTGCATGCTACCGCACGCTGGTGAGTAACTGGACAAACACACAGTAACTAAGCACACCCATATGCATGGCGCACATAAGCACACAAACAAACAGGGTGCAAATGTTTTGAAACAATATTGGTCACCCCCTGAATAGGCCTTTAACACTGCTGTCTTACTTATTTGTATGTAACATAAGGGCAGGGTCAACCAGTTGTTGCTTATACGCAACCTTTGCCTGGAAGGTGTCACTCTCTGTGGTAGAAAATCTCATTTTCAATGTAGGCCAATTGTGATTCCATCTATTGACTGGTCCAAATAAGATTCCCCCTCTACCATTAAGTAATCCTAATACCTGAACCATGTTTGTTTGTTCCAGTAGACACTGATCTACTCATCTAATCTGACCCTTTCATAACCTTGTCATTACGTCAGCCAGTTAGAAAAACAGATTACTTTATCATGCCATGTCATGACAGAGCTCCAAGACTAGGACATGCAACTGTTGTAGTCCTTTCTCTCCACCTTTTTTTCCTATTAAACGCTGTGGGTAAATTAGTGTAGAATAAAAATGTGATATTCGTACATCGATCTTGAAGCTCTCTTGCAGGAGCATGATGACTCAAAGCTGGACTAATAGCAGTATTTGATTTGACTACATACTAAAAATGATAACTTTATTTGATATAATCATAATTGTTACACTTTCCTGCACTTTGAAATAGAGGACTTTAAACAAAAAGTTTCTATCTGCTACAGTTGAAAATCCCTTGAAGCTGACAATCTGCCCTTTAACTTTGCAGCCATGTTGTTATTTCACATCCAGCATAATAAGAGACCAAAAGAAATCAGGTGTTTTACTGTCCAAATATTTATGGAGCTCATTGTAGATCGGGACATGGCCACGATGACCAGCCCTCAGATGTTTTTTTGTGGATGCTTATCAAATTAAAAAAAACAATGTTCCCTCCTTTCTTCCTCTCCCTTTTTTTCATCCCTCCCTCCCTCCATTCTCCCCCTTTCTCTCAAGGATTGCAATTAGAGATATGTGTTTGATCTATAATCAAGCTCTCTAGCTCAGAGGCTGATATAAACTGGCAATCACACTATTTGATATTGCAGATCAAAGGAGAGAATGTCGAGTGCACTAGACTCATAAACCTCATGGCCAGGTCATCTGCTTTCATGTCTCAGTAATGAACCATTTTGTGAGAATATTGGTGAGGTACATATTAATAGGTTTTTGCTGTTGTGGTCTTACAATACATCTGCTTTTATGTGCTTTCATCAGAGTGTGACTTCATTTTGTAGGTGTATCTCAAACCAAGCTAATTTTAGAAGCGTCTGATGGTATAATACAGACAAACATCCGTCCATCCATCCATCCATCTAGCAATCAGTCCATCCATTCATCCATCCATATCCACTTAACCACCTACCCACTTTTTTCCATCTGTCCATCCTAATTTAACCACACACCCCTGCCTCTGTGTTTTGTCTCTAGGAGCTTCCCCGGGCAGAGGCTGTGGGTCCCTCTATGATCTGGCCGGCCATAGAAGGGATGGACTTCCTGAAACAAGAGGGCGAGTTGACCTTCGCCCCGGGCCAGCCTAGCATATCATTGGACATCACCCTGACACCCGACCAGGCCTCGTCCAACCCCACACCCAAGCGCTTCCGGGTTGAGCTCTGTGGAGCTACAGGAGGGGCCAGGGTGCACCCCAAGTTTGGGCTGGCTAACGTGACTCTGGTGTCAAATGCAGAGAGCCAGGCTGTATGGGCCTTGTTGGAACAATTACAACAGCCCCTGGAGCCGGCCATATTGGACCGGGTGCTGCAAGGACTGCTCAATAAGGTCACAACACCTATCACTCCTGAACAGATGACTGGCGTGTTTGAAGCTCTGGGGAAGGTGAGAAGGGTGGAGAGAAGAGAGAGGGAGAAAATCATGTTTTGTATACTTATTAATCCCCAAACTCTGTTCCAAGCCGTTGTTTATTTCACCCTCATTGAAATTGAAGAGAATAGCTGATGATAATCAACTCTGATCTTGACAGAATTACTGTCCATTTTAATTTGATTTGACATAATTTACACAGAAAGCCTTGTTTTCTTTTTACTCCATATTGAGGGACACATTTTCCTACACCTGTTTGCCTGTTTGCCTGTTTGTTTTTTTTCAACAGTTCAAGCCAGTGAGTTGATGTAGTAGTTTGTGTCAGGCAGCTCTAGCCTAAAGGGCATACATCATCTCCTGTACACCACTCTGACAGATCTAAGGACATGTTTCTCATCTGAAAAGGTCTCGGTTGTCACTCTACAGGACTACTTCTACTGCCGCGCTGCTCTGATACTAGAGTCTACATATCAGGCTCAGTCAGCCTCCAGACAAGCAGAGACACTGTAATTTAATATGAGGGGAAGTGCGGGCGACCTTAAAGAGATGAGAAGAGGCAGCAGAATGAAATGAAGGAGGAAAGAAAGGGGAGTTATTGACAATGAGAAAGCATAGGAGGAGAGAGACTGAGAGAGAGGAAGATGAAGGGGAGAGAGGTTAGCCCGCAACAACGCATTAATTCACTATGAAAGAAACAAAGCTAGATAACCCTGAGGCCTAGACGCATGATAGGAGACAGTGACAGAGCCGGAGGCGGTGGAATAGGGAAACACAGCACACTAGAGGTTACTTAAACACAGATCACACGTTTATCAGTGACAGACACAACTGTAAACAAGAGCAGACAAATGCAGCAAGAGCAAACATACAAATTCTCGATGAACTGTTGCTTGACTGCAAGTGCTGGATTACTTATCCTCCATGACTGCTGGGTGTAAATCACCGAATGCTATCTGTGACTCATATTCCATTATGGTGGGTGGTTTTCTGCATGTGCTAGAAATGAGATCTGCAGATGGCAGAGTTGGAAAATATTGGTTATATTCATTATTGTCATGCACCCACCATACTCATTCGCAACCCTCTCCCTATCCAACCACATCCACACAAATACACACATGCACACACCATTCCTCTCCTCATGCACTCACACCCTTTCTCTCTCTCTCCTGAGCCAGGTGCTTGCGGAGGCAGAGAGGGCCCCTCTGGAGGAGAGCAGCCGGGTATTGACCTATAACCTGCTGTGTGCCATGGCCAACCCCAGCCGAGACGACACCCGGGGCGTCAGCCAGCTGGCCGAGGTGGCCGAGCGATTTGCCTTCGCCCTCCTCACACACAGCCAGTGTGGAGAGCAGGGCCAGAGGTCAGTCTTCCTGCTCAGAAAGGGTGAAGAGTATTATCCCATGTGCAGAGGTCTTTTTGGGGTTGTTAGTCTATCTGTGATATACTCCACTGTATGTAGTATTTCACTCTCCAATGCTCCCATCCAATGCTACTTTACAATGTACGTTACATCAAATACCAACCCTTTGTCTTATCATTTTTTAGCTAAATGTTCACAGTTTTAGAAACAGATACATTGAGGTGTTTCATGTATCTTTGTGTGATTTCCCCAGAGGGCGTACCATCCTGGACTCCTGCCCATACATGTCCATCTCTGCCCTCCACTGGTACCCCACACAGATCAATGGGCACATTTTTATGGGCCGTAATGAAGACACCTTCCAGCTGCCCAACACCTTGTTAGAGGTGCCGGCCCCGACTGCGGGTGCTCTGGCACCCGCAGCCTGCCGGCGGATTCAACTAACCGAGTACACCACTGAGCACTGGTTCCTCACCAATGATAAAACCACTGCCCTGAATGGGAAGGTAGGGAGGCAATAAGATAGTTTCACTCCAGTTAAAGAATGTGGGTAATTCACCCTACCACAGTTATTTATTTTGATGTGCTCAGGAGCACCTCTATAAGAGCCAGGCTCTGTGTGTTCACTGGTTCGTTTGTTTGTGCGTAACGCTTTTTTCAATGTGCATTGCATAGTGAAATTACGGTATGTGCGCTTTGCAGCCTTGCAGTATGGTCAGTGTCACACAAGCCAGCTCTAGGTTGGTGCACAGTAAATTCACATACCAGGAAGTAGCTTGGTGATTTTCTAACTGCAGTGGCTTAGTCAACGCATGAATTCAGTTCTTAGTGGCATTTATAAAGTCAATGTAGTTTCACTCACTCCAATCCTGCACACTCCCCGACCCCTCCACCCAAGAACCTAGGAAGTGTTAGTGCACTTGGAGTGTAATAAGTACACAGGTATGTTTCGATGGAGTCTTCTATTAACTCACATGAGAACATCAGATTGTATTGAAATGTATTATGATGCATTGCAATAATAACACAATATTGTAGTTTGTTTATTAAAACAGGCTTCTCCCCAAGCTGAGCAACTGAGGCTCTTCACTGCCAATACCGCCTTGTGAGATTAAAGTCAATCCATAATTGATCACCTCAGTAGGAGTATCATTTAATGATACCACTGAAGAAGACCCCTGAAGAAACGTATCGATCAGAGACAGCAGGTGGCAGTATTGCCTCAGGATAAGATTTTACAGCTGAACTCTCTTTCTCTGTCTGCCTCTCTCAAGGTATTCTCTGCCAGCATCCAGGGCAGAGGTTCACGGCCCCTGACAGATGATAACGAGGTGGTGTATCGTATCCACACCACCGGCCCACTGGTTAAACCGGGACAGTCCTTGTGCCTTCTCTGGAACCAGGCTGCTGAGAGGTAACACTTCATTCTGTGAACTTACTTGTCAGACTTTTTTTCAGATCATTAATTTGTGTGCTTGTCTCTGACCTATTAAAGCATTAATTAATGAAAAAAATCCAGAGTGTGCAGTCATTGAGACACTAACAGCCACTCCTAATTGAGTGCCACCATGTGCATGACCGTCCTATATGAAGTGTAGATACACTCTCCCTCCTCATAACAAGACATTTTGTCAGGTACAGTTAGCTAACTACAGGATGACACGTCATACTACGCCCAAAAGGGTTTCTTCTAGATAATACCATCTATTACATCCCATCCCTAATTTTAATAGTTTCAGTAGCTCAATTCTTCATTTAAAGGTGTGTCTGCTAAAGTATTAGTATTGTTATTGATAATATTCTCACATCCTTTTTAGTGACTCTGACACTGGACACATACATAAACATCTGAATATGTTCTAAGGTTGTTAGCCTGTCCTGACTTTTGTTTGTCATCCCCACATTCACTGGGTCAGTAAGGGCCAGTTTGCTAAGTGAAGTGCAAAGGTTAAAGTCCACCCTCGGACTCAGTTCACCCTCGAAATCCGTGCGTTCAGCCCGCTCCACTCTGAATCCTCCCACCCACAGCCAGTTTGCCGAGGACATTCCAGGGGCTTGGAATGGGACTTGGAAAGGAGAGGCTGTTACAGACATAGATCTGAAGGGTTTGGTTTGGCCAGGAGCAGCCTGGGAGATTAATCCCAGACAACAAAACAGATGAAGGAGCTGATATGGAGAGAGGGAAAAAGAAAGAGATGGAGGGAGAGACAAAGTGATAGACGGGGGAAAGGAGGTTGTTTAAGTTTAAGTTTCACTTCCCCACTGCAAATGTTATGCAGGAGCTTATTTGTTTGCTATTTAAACCTTTTTGTTTGCTATTTTCGGAAGTTTCTATTTGTCACTTCCTGTGCTCAGAGAAAACCTTCCCGCCAGTCTACCTACCCGACTCCAAAACTTCATCGGGGTGAATGGAGCAAATCTACAGCGGTTCAATGAAGGGGGAGGGGCCAGTCTTCTCTGTCACAACCCCTCTTAATGAACTAGACTGATAAGGCGCTTGTGTTTTTACAGAAAAACATTTGTTGACATAATACCCGCTTGCCTGCTGGGTAACTACAGCTTTGGTTTAGGCTCATTAAATTCAGCACAAATACAACATATAATGTTCTGTTCCTCGGTTGTCTCGCACAGGCTTTGAAGTGTAAAAGTGACAGCAGATAACACCCAAACAAGCTGAAACACCACACAACTGGGTGTTCAGACTCACTTGCCTAATTGCCTTGCTGTGTTATCTGCCTGGTCTGTGTAATGCTCTGCTCTGTTGTTTTCCATTCTCTTCTCCTCTAGCTGGTTATCAGACAGTCAGTTTTGCAGAGTTGTGGCAGACAGTGGGAACTATGTGGAGTGTGCCTGCTCCCACTTGTCTGTCTACACAGCCTACGCAGAGATTGCTGCACTTGCATCCTACAACGAGGCCTTCTATGCCTCAGGATTCATCTGCATCTCAGGTACACACCTTCTGTCTGTCTTTATGTTACAGTCATTTAGAGGATGCTTTTATCCAAAGTGACTTACAAAGGTGATAGTTACCACTATGTGGGGATTGAACCTACAGTCCTGAGACTGAGAGTCTCATGCTCTACCAACTGCCTACTATCTGTCCAACCTCCCCTCTTTTTCCTTCCCCAGTCTTAGCCCACTCATAGTTGGCGTAATATAATGGTTCATATTCCTCCCACACAGTTATGAATGGTACATCTTTGTTTCATATAAAGCACTTGTGTCGGATTAATATTAGTTCCTTGGATGACATGGTTTTTTTGTCCCCCTCTTCAGGCTTTGCCTTGGCTATTATATCCCACCTGCTGTGCTCTCGTTTCCCCATGTTTGCTGCCAAACTGCTCACTCACATGATGGTGGGCTGCCTTGGGACCCAGGTAATACACTTCTGCTAAGATCCCGTTGTGCAGTACTGTAGTAGCCCACTGTATGAGCCACAGTGAGCACTAACACCCTCAAGTGCACTGCTCATGATTCAGGCTGAGGCCTTCATACTCCCACACTAGCCCCTGGGTTTCAATTTTGGAAAAACACCATTTGTTTCTCTGGCATTTTCATCTACTTTCATCTCCTGACTCTGAAGCAATATAATAATGGCCTTAAATGTAGATGGATAGGGAACCTTTGGAAGTGGTTATAGAGGCATTCATCTCTCTGCAGACCAATTTTTCGTGTTCTATGGATCACTAGCCCACATACATTAACACAATCATACACACTGTGCATAATGCAACACACACACACATACACATTCATGCTATGCATGCACACATACTGACACGCACAGAGAAAAAACACATACATACATACATGTACACTTTTACATAGAAACGCATGTTACACATGAATGCACGCAACACATACACACACAAAAAAACTCCCAACCTCTTTACCAGCCACTAGAGATTTCACTGATATTTTCTTAGAATTGTGCACAGAGCTGAATACACATCATCAACCAATGTGGCGAATGCGTCCTTTGCGGGCCGGTGTGCCCTGACAACGGAACCATGCCCCCGCACTCGGGACCATTAAAAACGCAAGCTGTCACGTAAACGGTAAGCGAGATAGATATGTGGCTGGAGGGGAGTTACCATCAAGGAGCTCACTCTCTCGGCTGGTCCCGACCTGTGAGTGTGTGTGTATGTGTGTGTGTGGTGTGTGTGTGTGTGTGTGTGTGTGTGTGTGCATGAGAAATGTGCATGGATCTTGTGCGCAGCTAGCTTACTTGTTTGTGTGTGTGCACAGTGAGATTGAATTAGCGTTAGCGTAGCTTTGGGTTAGCATATTGCTTTGTTTAGCAGCGAGGCTAGATTGCACCGGGCCACGGAGAAATTGAATTAGCCAACGCTACGCAGCGTAGCGGTTAGCGTAACTCTTAGTTTTGCGGTCGAGGCAGATTGCCTAGAAATTGAATTAGCTGGAAAGAGGCTTTGGGCAGCAGACTGCAGTTCAGTGGCGAGGGCAGAATGAAGTGGAGTAGGCTGACGGCTTTGCTAAGCATCTACTGAGAGGATAGTGAAGGTTATCTGGTTAGCTTAGCTTAGCTTCTTGCTAGTTTGCGTTACAGATGAAGAAATTGGTAGATTGCTGTAGCACTGGTGGAAGATGTTTGTTTGATGCTTGGTCACGCAGATTCAGCCACTCGGGCCTATCCCAGCATGCATTGGGTGGAAGGCAAGGAAGTAAAGTGTCGGTGGGTTGGATGAGCTGCCAATCACAGGAAATTACAACCTCACTGCATTGACGTTCAAATACTTTACTGTGACTGTCTAAAGTCTCATCGGATTGAACAAAACATGAAGGTCACTGAAAGGTCACAGGCTTGATCCCCTCTGCAGCCAGCATGTCAGTCCGTAGGAAAGGAAAATTCAAGAAGACAT
>OOFE01034983.1:9834-25671 GCA_900323365.1 Monocentris japonica | reverse complement strand
ATGATTTTTTTTTTTTTTTTTTTTTGGATAGTACTTAAAGATCCCAGCGCCATCCCCTGAATCTCCTGATGCACTCAGAGTCTTCTCCTTCTACCTATCCAGTGACAGCAAAGACAAACCTCAGTCCAGCTTTGACTGCATTCACCAATATGTCTCAGGGTAAGCAGCACACTTTACTATTTTCACAGTCAACCACAAATGAAATTCACAGCAGGTTTAATGTCATACTGAGACCACAGGGCTTCTGAAACAGTGGCCTCTCTTAAATACACTTCCTATTACCAATTCAACTAGCCCATGCCCTCATGTGAACTGCAGCAACAACAGACAGTCCATTATCAGACTATGGTCAAACATGGAAAGGCAGGTTTACCTTTATTTGTGGAAAACATACAGCAGGGTCCAAAAGTCTGAGTTATCATTTATAAATAGCAAATATATTTTTTTACTCAGTTGATTCAAGAATATATTATTTAGAACTGATGCAAATCGAAATTTTTGGATCTTTGAGAAATCCTTGTATGAAATTGAAATATATCTGACTATCTTGTTCGCACACCGTTTGGTAAGGTTTTCTCAAATTGTTGTCACATCACATAGTCCATTCCAATATTAACACATGTATGCTCCTAATACAGTGTGAATTGTTTTGGTCTTTTAACAACTAATACCAGATATCGACTGAATTAATATGGTCCCCTGTGTGTCATTGCCGCTACTGCTAGTGCTTTAACTTTCAAAAAGGACTTCTGTTGAAAAATAATTGTAATAATTAATTTAATATATATATTTTTTAATTATGTAATCTTGGTTGAGAAATATAATTTGACGGAAAAATAGTTTTTGATAAATGATGAAACAAAAGAGTCAGTGGACTTCTTGGTAGTGGTCTCAGACTCTTCTATTCTACAGTAATACCTAAAGCCTGACATGCCACAGCTGACCTCAAACGTGTGACCAGAAATAACTGAGAACAGTGAGGTTGTATTTGTGGCCATGCGGGGTCAAAGGGTTGGTTGAGGGGTTAAGTTAGTGCTGCTTTATTTGGCCTGTAGCTCAGAGGAGCCTTTTAGTCTACATAATTCCTCACTTGTTGTTTAGCGTGATGCTTTAACATAGGACTGGAATGTGCATGTAGACACAAGTCACAGAGCCAGTCATGGGTGTGACAGACAAAACCACACTTTGTACTACTGGACTCTAAAACTATGTTTGATAAATGGCATGTTGACTGAGCTGTGTCAGAGAATTTGTACACTTGAAGTTTTCACTCTTGACCCTTTTTGTCCTCTTATCTCCTTTTCTCCTAAAAGGGAGGGCAGGGAGCACCTGGAGGGCCAGGGCAGTATCCAGGACAAGATCACAGTTTGTGCCACAGATGACTCCTACCAGATGACCCGGGAGCGCATGTCTCAGGTGGAGAAAGACATCTGGAGCCGCTCAGCAATTGAGATCAAGCCAGGGCCAAGTAAGTCTTCACTTAATGGCTGTCCAACCTCAGTTTACGTGGCAGCCTTTAAGCATGTAGGGATCAAGGACAGATAACTAAGGAGTTTTATGTTCCCAAAAAGCTTCTAATCTATTGCTTCTTGCCATTCCGTTGTGCTGATAATTGCCATATGGTGTAGAAGTTATCACATAATTGATCAAAGCACTGGTTTCTAGAGGGATGCCTCTATTTCTTGTAATGTTCCCTTTTGACCAGATTGCTCAGGCACTGTGCCAGCTGGCCAGACAGCACCATTAATGTGATTGAGTTTGCCAGAAGTATGCGCTAACAAGTCTCATGCTGAGTGGATGAAGTTTTGCCTAAAAGTTTAATTACAGTGTCTGGGATTCGATTAGTTTTCATTTTAGGAAATACTGTATCAGTTCTGAATACCATTTAAAGAAGAGACCATAGTGCTGCATCTTTTTAAGTAATTTGGCACGGGGCTTCATGACATTTAGATGTCCCCAGTGAATTTAAATCCCTGTGTAGATTAGATTTTCTGAATGAAAACATGCTGTCTAGACCATAACTGCAACATAACATTGATGATAATTGCCGTATAAGCCAGCTGCTGAAACCAGTTTCCACACATTACATCCCATGCTTTGCTGCAGAAATAGCCTCTCAGGGGCTCTTGCACAATCCTATTAAATTTTATTTATCTGGCACTTGTAAATATCTGCTAAATGCTTAAAAAGAAATGAGAAGCACTCGTTAGAAACACATGCTGTTAAATGATGGCCCATCTTTCTTTAGCATATTTTCTCAAGCACTTAGTTGGACTTCTCTATACATGGACAGTGATACTTAGGACATTAAAGAAGGATCAAACAAAAATGAAATGAAAGAGTCATAGATAACACAATGGGCCATATGCTATGCAGAGTGCACAAAACCTTTATGGTGTTGGACTTTTAGCAGTACAATAATGCTATATAATGCTATAATCTAAAACTATTGAAATATTATAAAAAAATATTTCTGTATACCAGTTCACAATCAAAGGTGGTAGAATAAAAATGTCAGTGATTTAGAATATAATGTTTGACTCAAAGTTTACTCTGAAATTCCATTAAAGAGAAAAGAGGCATTTAAGATCACTGACAAATGGACAATTTAAATTTGTGCACATCTAGAGTTTTGGGCAAGTTCTTGGTGTTTTTGAAAATTGTAAACTATGAATCCAACTAAGTTATGAAGTCACGTAAGTTATTATTGATATGCAATGATCTTAAAGCTGAGCCTAAAGCCATTACAGTTGTTGTTTTTAATTTGGTCACTGCTCCACAACAGTGAAACCACTTCAGTTATCTTAAAGGACATCACTGTCATCATGGCAAGTTTGTTTGATTGTCAACTGTCAAGATGCCTCAACAGTTTGAAAACATCCTTCAAGCTGCTTCAATGTATTGCCTTCAAACAAAGGTTCTAGTTGTTCTACTTGCTCAAAATGTGGCAGCACAGGTTGTTTCAGGTTGTTTTCAGAGAATATTTGACTAAAATCTCCATGACTTGATCCAAGGTAAATGTTGTAACAAGACTTGCATTTGGTGAAGCAGAGATGAACCCCGTTGGATTAAGTTGATTGAAAAGACTCATTTTGATTGTTCTGAGGCATGTAAGGGTTTAAAAATGAATAGCTTAGCATGCCTCAGCACCTCAAAATACAGATTTTACAAACTGATTTTACTTGATTCAAATCATGATGGACATACAGAACTGTCAAAAGTGAAATAGTAAATTGCATTTTAGAAATGATAGAAATCTAGGCTAGGTAGGCTATGTAGTGATTCCATAGTTATATGATACTACTCTGTATCGTCCCCGTGAAGAGGCTGTGTGTCTTCGTCCTATAGCAACCTCCAAAGTATGGCTTAAAGTTGTAATGAGATTACGGTTTGGCTGATATCTAGAAGTACTGCCATTCCCTGCCTCCCTGGATCCATCTGAGTTAGTGCTGCAACAGGAAGAAAGGGCCTCTCTGTGTTAGTTTCCATGCTCCTCTGTTTACTCAGCAGTAGGCTAACCCTACTGTCAACCCTTTCACTGTGTTCCACCCACAGCAACACTGCCCCTGCACACCAACACTCAAGTGCATGAGCACAGTAGGTTGCTTAAGGTATTGCTAAATATATGTGTTAAAATCTATCCTAAAAGCTATTTCACATGGGGCTGAAGGTGCTGTACCTGATAAGATAAAGTGTATTAGCTTGTCTCTCCTGTGTAGACCTGTTTTCACCTTTTAAAACAAGGCACAGGTTTGCATAAGTGGCCTGAGGACTGGATCAGGGATGATATGTTGGCTGGGACTGTGAGTGTATGCGAATCCTGACAAGTAATCAGACTAGGTATAATCCCTTTGCCCTTTTTGTTTTGTATAGTGTATTGACTGTATGGCCATTGAACAGCAGCTTTAGATTATTCCTGTGATAACTTTTCCAATCACTATCAATGATCAAACAAGCCTGTACTTAACTTGGCAGATGTTTGATGGAAAATGATGTCGTCAAAACAACAATACAATCACAAATGTCATGCTGAAACAATGCTGTCTATCCCTTTGTTTTGATCTCAGGTAAATGTGTGAAGGTCCAGAGGAAGCAGGGTCTAGTATCAGGCACAGATAGCAGCAGCAAGCACTCCCCCAGCAACAAGAGGGGCCTGGCTCCCAGCCCTGTGGCCCACCGGCCCTTGAGGGACCGCATCATTCACCTCCTGGCCTTAAAACCCTACAGGAAACCTGAGCTGCTGCTGTGGTTAGAGAGGGAGAGGGCCAGTCCAAAGGACAAGGCTGACCTGACCTCAGTGCTGGACGAGGTGAGACATCTGGCACGTTGCTACATAGACACAGTGGTGTTGTCTGGTGATTAAATGTGGAGTCTGAAGCAAAAACTGAAATGTAAGAGCAAACGCAAAAACAGTGAATGCTAGACACTTGATTATGTATTATGATAGATTTTCTGTGAAAAAATCGTCATCACGTCACATCGTCAACTGATATCACACCAGGGTTTGAAACTGAACTGCAAACACAAAGTAGCCCTCACTGCTGCTACTAATGCTATTGGCTCCGGTTACAGCCTACTGCTGTATAGCTAAAACGGTGTTCTAAAAGGGTGATCTTAGTAAGTTTATTTCAGGCATATTTCCTGTGCTCAGTATGTTTGAGTGTCCCACTGCAGTCATCAAGTGGAGACTGTGCCGCTGCCTGTAGCTGTAATTAGGGTTGTGCTTTAATTATCTTTGGAGGAGAAGATTGTGTTTTGACAGGAGAGGGGTGGTGTGTCTCCAGCTGGGCTCTGACTGCTTTAAGAATTGGAGGTGGTTTGACAGATATTCTAGGTAGATTTCAGATTTCAGCATTAGAATTTCATTAGAAATTAGAAACAAACTTTTCAGGTGACTGTAGCGCCAATCACCACTGAAGTGCAAAATCGTCTTGGGTTATTTAAATACAAGGTGGAGTCAGAGCAATGCAAGTGGCCACAGATCAGCTGGATTTTCACCCTGACAAATGTCTGTAGTGTCCAGTGCCTTTCCTGTTGGTTTACTAACATTTGGGGGCCTTTGGTTTCCAGATTGCTAAACTGAACCCTAAGGACCACAGCTACACTCTGAAAGATGACTTCTACATGCATGTCCAGAGGGACTGGCCCGGCTATTTAGAGGAGGAGAAGCAACTCATCCATAGGCTCCTGGCCAGGTGGGTGTGATATTAACTATTGTGTATCAAGTGAGCCATAATACTCATCAATATAATTCATTTCAGTGCTTAATCTTTTTGCGTTAACCAGTAATCACATGGTGTTTTTGTTCCATAGAAAAAAGTCCACTAGGAAACCCATGACAAACTGTTTTATCTACTGTCTAAAATGTATTTTACTTTTAGAGACACCTTTGGGCAGATAACATGGAAAAGAGGTGTTTCTAGAGGTTGGGGGATTGATGTGTTGTGACAGCGTGCTGGCGTTAATACAGCCAGGCCACTGGATTAATGTAGAAGTCTGCTGTGATCATTTTGAAAGGAGAGCTACTAAATGACTGCTTCTCTGCACTGATGAATCTCTTAATGGGCACATCAAAGCAGAGGAAAATATTCACTGCATGGTGTTGCCAAATGGCATTAGCATGGAGGGCTCAGAGTTGCAAGGCCGAGCTTTTCAAGATGAGCTTCGTCCCTCATACGTGTCCTCTGCCTGCCAGTGAACTCTCTGGCCATGTGTTTCATGAGCGGTTTGGAAAAAAACTACAAGCCCTACAGGCTGATTGCACAACCCTCTCTTTTCATAACCCTTGCTAAGATTAAAAATGCTTACAATGGATGTAATCAAAATGTTTTGCTAAGTGTGAACACTATGTATATGGTCTGTGGTAGCCCGTAAATGTAAACTCCAGACTTTTTTTTTAGGACTGTCTTTTTGGAGTGGATCCTTTCAATGCAGGCTTGCTGACTTGTCTGTCATTAAGCTGATGTTATTTTAAAGATGTCCTGGACTCTACTGCTGCCTAGAACTGATTATACTGATCATATGGTTGAAAAGACTGTATGCATCCACTGGGAGGAATGGCAAATCTTTTGTTCTAGTGACGTCTGTATGCTTGAATCTGGTACTATTGTTCTGCTCACTCTGCACAGCAGCATGCGCTGATAATATTCCAGATATTGTAATAGGACTGAATGTTGTTTTATGATGATAGACTAGTATTTAGATTATTTTGCTTAAAGACTAATTTCATGCTGAAAAAGTGATAATTAATTCAGACACAAATTTGGCTTGCCAATAATGGCCCTTGATTTTTAGGCCTGTTTTTGTTTCAATAACTGAAACCCTATTTACTCATGAATCATCATAAATCTGTCAAAGTGAGCTGTGTGGCAGACCTACTGTATCTTCCTGTTTATCTTTGCAGCCCATTTACTTTGTACACTAAGAATAACTGGCTAACTGAATGTTTCTTGATGTTTCTTCAGGAAACTTCAGTCACTCCACAGTAACCAGTTGAAGAGTCTCCAGTCCAACCATTCATTCCCCAAAACCCCTGGGGACTCTCCTTCACAACTCAGCCCTGCTAAGAGTCTCTCTGTGGTAACTATTCACCTCAAATGAATTATACCTTCACCTACTGCAGCTTTGTCATAAGATTGAGAATGATTTGGGATTTTCCTCTATCGCAGATACAGATGCTGGATTTGTTATTTCTGTTACATCTATTAATAACAAGTGTGATTACATTCAGCAGCCTGTGATACATTTCAGGGGGAATGAAAGTAAAGTTTCTTGTTATGACACCATCTGTTTTGTGTTTATGCATGTGCTACAGGCAATTTTGGCACATCTTATTTCAGGATCCAGTTAGGATGTTTCCATGCAGTGTAACTGACCTTCTAATAATACTGGGTGTTTATAAAACTTTATCAAAAAAAATGAAAGGAAACTAATCACTGCCTCGCCTTGTTTTTGTAGAAACGCCCATTGCCATCTGACCCGTCCAACTGTCAGACCCCCAAGAAGCAAAGACTATTAGACCAGTGTTTGCTTCTGCAGTCCCCCTCCAATGGAGACCATGGCCCCAATGGGGTCCGTAGCTCCTCTAGTCAAGGAAACACTAGTGTACAGACCAAAACAGAGTTTGAAAGAACCAACAATCACATCCAGGGGAGCCCAAATGGTCTTTACTCACGGCAAAAACTTAGCAGGTCGTCTACTATTCCCAAACCGGATAGGATGGAGTCGGCCCCTGCTGCACCCAGCCCCAAACCCCCACAGACTGAGACCTCCATTTGCACTGACCAACAGTTTGCCAATGGCCAACATAAAAAGAAGAGGTCCAAAAAGCACAAAGACAAGGAACGAGAGCGCTTAAAACCAGACTGGATAGAGACCAGTCCAGACCTGAAGCAGAATCAAGAAAACCTCAATGGTAAATACTGAAAATTATTTGTGAAGTTTGTCTCATCTCATGTAGCCTACTGTCTGTTATGTATCCATATTATATTACTTGTTCTGGCCAGGACATTATCAGAAAAATGCTCCAATTTCAGGGGTGAATTACAGTTGCCATCAGAAGCACACAAAGAGCTATTCAAAACAAGAGTAGTGTGTGTGTTGTTGGGACTGTAGCATTTTCTCCACCCTCTAGTCCTCTAGTCTGTTGATGATTGACTGTGGAACAGCTGGGTGACCTACAGTCCAACGAGTCAGCAGGCAGCATTGCCTCCTACTCTGGGCTGCTGACGTCACTGCCTGCCATGGAGCAGATTTCTTATCAGGACAGTGATAAACGATTCCATCAGCCTTGATATGATGGGGGTTTTTATCACATTTGCATTGGCAGATTGCTTTAACCTTTTTTTTTCCTTTCTGTCTTTGTGTGCGCATGTTTATCTACAGACCATGAGGGAGCAAAAACACCTGTCAGTCGAACCTCAGCAGAGGACCTACCTGATTATTTAATGTAAGTTCAAATCAGCTGCCAGGGTTTTGAAGTTGCACTCCTAGTTCCAGTGGGCATTTCTTACACCCATTCTGAAAATAAACAGTTTGTCACAAAATCTATGGGGGCCACCTGAGTTGTTGCTGATCATCTGTTGCTGAAGTGTTTTTGTTTCACTCTGCCTACTTAAATTACTTGTGCTGATAAAATAAACCGATTCATCCCAAAAGGGTTTGGTTCAGCTTCAAAACGTTCACATAAATAGTGGGAAAAACAAATGTCCTAATGGGCTGTCACAAAGCTTCACTGAGAATGACTTAGCAAACAAATGATCTTATATTTATACATCTGGACAACACATCACACTGTTATATCACTGACGTGTCAAGACTATTCACTGCACCATTCTACAGTGCCACCTACTGGAAAGGTTAGGGGGGAAAAAGTGGCTTCTTTTTTGTTTCATGTTTCATTGCTTCCGGAGACAACTGCACCCCCCTACGGATTTCAATAACAGTTTTCAAGATGTTAATGTTTGTTCTTTCAGAAAATACAGCACCATAACAGCATTGGCGCAGCGTCAACAGTATAAGGAGGACTTCTGTGCCGAGTACGATGAATACAGAGCTCTTCACGACCGGATTGGTACTATCACAGAGATGTTTGTTCAGTTGGGCTCAAAGATCAACACTCTCTCCCCCGGAACACAAGAGTACAAGGTATTGTCTGGACGAGGAACCAATGGATGCTCCATTTTCAACATAACACTCTTTCTAAACAGAGAACAGACACATGGCAGGCTAACACTGTTTTCTTTCAATCCTTCCAGCTTATGGAGGACCAAATACTACAAAAGTACAGAAAGTATAAGAAAGTAAGAATGTTTTTTTGTTTTTTTCAGCATCATGTATTGTGTCACGCTTTTTTGTGTATTATTCGGAAGCTCACTCGTGCCCCTTTTTCTTTTTAGAAATTTCCTGGGTATCGGGAAGAGAAGAAGCGATGCGAGTACCTGCATCAGAAACTGTCACATATCAAAGGCCTGATCATGGATTATGACCAAACACAGGAAGCCTCCTAGTCACTGGCCTTTGCCCTCATCAGGGTGTAATATGACTGGACCAAAAGACTCCACATGGACCAAAAGACTGCCCATGGAGTATCAAGGACCTTGGATAATAGCTGGAACACTATTCACTTTACTCCTCCAAGTGTTGATGAAATCAAGGAGCAAGGTTCTCTTTTCAAAAGTGGGCCAAGACCACCAACTCGTGATCAAATGATGCCCTTTAATACTATAGTTTTTAAAAATGATTGTTGTTGTAATGGCTGGATATTGTTCTGCTGTAAAGTGGTTAGATGACAGTGAAAGCCAAATCCATTTTTCTATCTAAAATGCAAAATAGATGTGATCCCTCCTGCCGAAATGCTTTTTTTTATCCTTTGTCTTTTTGTCAGGACTAAAAAGTAGATTTGTAGATTTGTAAAAAGTATTCATTTGATGGTACAATCATAGGGGGAATTAATGCTACTAAAATCTTTATATTTAATTAATAAGTAATGTTTATTTGCTGTCTCATTAATGGTACAAAAGTAACAACTTCATTTACACTGATTAGTTTGAAATCAATAAGTTACAATAAGGAAATCACAATAATATGGGAATGCCATAATATGAATCTATCTCTCCTCTGACCATATAATAATATAGCCTGGCAAACTGACAACTTCATTTCAGTTCATTTAAGATTCCTGGGACTGTTGGATGCTAGACAAAATTGCCATCCATTTAAAACCTATATTTCTGTAGAACTGAAACACAGAACTGAAAGTCGGTAGTTAGGACGTTTCTCCGGGCTTGAATGAGGAGTTTTATCATGTAGCTTTCTGCCATTATCCTGTTCTGTATCTAAGACATGTTGGAATGCCAGAAAGCCGCTCTTCCAAAAAGCATTATGTTGGTTTCAAGCTAGTGCTTGTGCAAAACTAGTGCTAATACTACCAACACCTAGCCTACCAAGAATTGCCTTTACATTATGTAATGGGAAAAAAAATCCTTTGACACATCTTAAGTCTACTCATAACAATTTTGTTTACTGCCACACCATACATACACAATCTTACCTCTCATATTTATGCTGTAGATGAATGACTACAGATCACTCTTTTAAATATCTATTAGCTCTACATGCAGTTGTAAAGCTTACAGGCTATTCAACTTGGGATAGTCCCCACATTTCAACTCGGTATGATTCTGCTTTAGTTGATGTCTTGATGCTGTTTAGCAGTGGATATAGTTGAATCATAATAATTCACTTCAGTGAATGTTACAGTTTGACACATACTACTGGATGTGGTAGAGATGCCTTTAACAAACTGGATTGTGTAATTTTTAACATCTTTGTACTAAAGGCAGGTACATCACCATAACATGTGATTTCATTTCACCTTAACTAGCTGTGGTTTAAAGTAGAACGTTTTGACTAGATTTCTTCTCTGAACGTTGGAATCAGTGTAGCTGGAAACACAACTGTTGTCTTAATGGTGGCTTAAATTGGGAGAATGAAGCTGATATTTGCCTTAACATGTCTGACAGACATTTCCAACAGACATACCCCTGTTCTGAAATTTACTTGATCTTGGTTTCGATCACCTGCACAGTTCTAAGTGTTTTAACTTTTAATTTGTTTCAATGTCTTTGTTGTTAGTAGGAAGGAAAATTAATTCAAGTTAATGGATTGTTTTAGTAATGCAATTGTTGTCTCATCTGTGTTGAGTTTTCCATGTATGTCTTAATCATTCTATGTTTAAGCTGCATTGTCTTTCTCATTATGTTAGATAATCATGAACTGAAAAGGAATTTATTTTAACTCAATCCTATCAAGCACCACTATCAAAAGCAAGAATTATTTGAGAGATCTACTCAAAGTACTGTGCTTAACGTCTCTAGATTTCTTAGTGCAAATAGTCAATGAACTTAATGTCACATATTTGGTATGCATTTTTGCAGAATTTAAATGTATGTTAGTATTAGGTTTTCTGGGATGGGTGTGAGGATTTGAGACTAGCAATTGCAATGTATTCAGAAAGCTTCCAAGAGTACGGATATTGATTAGGGCTGGGTATTGAAAAACACTACCTATGAGTACAGACTTTGGTGTAGTATCAAGTTTAAGCAGCAAATTGAATCAAAGTTATAAAATATTGGATTCTTAAGATGAGAAGCTTAATTTTCTTCTTGTTTATTGGAATTTGTATTGAGGAAATGAACTGTGCATGGTCTGATTGTATTAAGGAAAGCAGGTGACATGCACAGATATACAAAAAGAATACTTCTACTACACAATGAAATTTGTTTAGAACCAGTATCAAACATTTTCCAGCAATATCCAGCTCTAGTATTGCTACAAGATCACTAGTCAGGTCACATGACCCTATAAACTTAAATATTGCCTGTAAAAAAAAAATTGGTCTCAAATAAGCACTCCTGTTCTCAGATACTTAATGCGTACTGTCACTGATATGCAGTACTGGACTGGACTGGGTTTCCAAAATCATCTTAGTGTTTTGATAATCTTAGTTTGATAGAGAATGAACTACAGTTCGACCAATATGGGGTACTGGATTGAAGCTGATACTGGATTGACGCTGCCAATAGCTGATATTTTTGTGCCAATATTCAATATCTTAAAATCTGACCATTTTCATGCCAAACGTTTCCAAAAATATTCTGTTTTTCCCCCAATATTTTATTCTTGGCAGCAGTGAAAAGTTGAAAGAGACCATGAGACCCCAACATTGGAATCAATTCAGTGTAGTATTGAACAATTGTACAATAAATGTGATAAATATGTAACTGTAATATTGGAAAACCAATATATCAGTCTAACCCCAGTATGAACAAAGATCATCTCTGTAATAAGATGCTTTAAGGAAACCACACTCTAGGTCAAAGGGGCTTATCAAGCGCTAACTGTGATGTTTTTTTTCTTAACTGCTGCAGGAGCTAACTACTGGAGGTGCCTTTTCATAAGGAAAGCAGAGCCACTTGGCATTTACCTATCATTGGTATTCTGGAAAAACCTTGTGCCAACAGTGTTTACATGTTTTGAGTTTCACACTATATAGTACTGTTGTTATTGTTCACAGTACATGGTTTATGATTCTTGGATTATTCAACTCATCTCATTTCAGATGCCCTGTAAAATATAAAAAGTGCATGGGCATTGATATTTCAAATTTCAGTATTTTCCAGTTCTGAAAATTTGCCTTTTTCAAAAATGCAAGGTTTTTCCAGGACCCCAATTTGACTGTGTCTAATTTGTTAGCTATTTGCAGATTTGTAAATGTCATTATTTGAAATGGCCCTAAAGATATTTTTTCACGTCCAGCTCAGCAAACTGTTTTCAGAGGTTGTTTCTTATTGGTGCGCTTACTTTATTTGTTGGTATTGGGAAAACAATGTCTCAATAGAAATGTGAAATGAAATGCTGTGTCTAGTATAAATCACTGCAATTGATCTACCTAGGAGAACAAATTTCTCTATTTATTGCTTTTTATGTGTTTGTTCTTATAGGGGGTTCTTCTTTGCACAGTCTATTCATTCTTTTTACAGCAAAACTCAAAGTATGGTGAAAGGGAAATGCAATATATTTTTGCAATTTTGATGGACGCTTTATCACAACATCATCCTCTTAAGAAAAGCTTACATACAAAAATGTATTGTCTCAGTAAAATTGAAAAATAAAGCTCTTTTCAACTGGTCCTGAGTTCAACATGATGCACTATTTCCCCAAGGCAGTGTTGCTTCATCCTCAAATTGAACTGCAACTGTTTTTCACTGAACATAAAGAAAATTACTAGTGGAACAGCTTGTATTGTTAACCTGTTTAGAATCTAAATACATCAACAAAAGCACAATTCAATTATCTTCGATGAAACTTCAATCTTCAGGATTAGGTGATACTGTAACGTGATGCTTTTCCAGTCATATACATTAGGAGTATGAAGTTTTGTAAATCCAAATGGGGATGCACTATTTGCCACTTGTTTTGAGTGTGACACAATATGACCATATTCCCAACACACACCACCCCAAACACCTCCACATCACAGTCGTGAAACGATTCTGGGGGAAGGGGAAATTCTGCAATAGTTATAATGAAATATCCTTTCAAATGAACTTGCAGTAGTTGGACTGTGTAGTCATATTGAGCCAGTAGTCTTGAACACCAAAGTAGATCATTTACCAGATGAAGCTGGCAGACCCTAGTTTGTCCTCATCATGCACTTATATTATGTCACAAAAATGTACAAGAAAAAAACACCAGTTTCCTTTGGCAATGACCAAAGTACTAACACACTCAGTTGTGAAAGATCTTAATCCTCCTTTTTAAGCAAAACACAAAGATCTACCTGTACTTAAATCATTTGTGCAACAAAGAGCATCATTAGTAATAAAAGCAATAATAAACCACACATATGGAGACAGTATGTAAGGTAGGTGTTAGTGATTTAATGTAAAACACACTGATAAACACGTACATATTATAAACAAACCTATTAAGGCTCTTTAATCTAGTATCACAATTTGCATTGATTTTTTCAGATTTTGAAATCTTTTCCATCATACTTTTCATGTGGTGGTAGAACTGTCAAAGGCCATGCCACTAGAACAGTATAACAAATAATACACAACAGGGGATAGGTAATTCCCTGTAATTGCCATCTTATCGTTGGATTCCTTCCTTTTGGAAGATATGTATTTTTGGTTTTGAAGTACCTTTTTCAGTGCTTAAATCTTAGAGGTAAAACTTTTAGCAGCATTCTATCATAGCACAGAGAAATACAGTAGTTATAAATTGATGAAGCCACCCAGATGAAAACTATTCACCTAGCTTTTTTTTGTAATGGGCCAATAGTTTGAACCAGTCATGTTTTGCAAAGTGCATCCCTTTAGTGTCACTCACTACAGATACAAAGTAGTAGTAGCAGCTTGATTAGAGAGTGATATATTTGGTGGATTGGTGCAACGATAGAAGGTATTGTAGTTGTTATGAAAGTTAGCTAAGTCATGGTCATGACCCAGAATCAGGAGGGGGGGGGGTTATTCCAGAAATACCACAAGGCCAACATAGAACTGGATTTACTCTCTTTTAAACCGGTCTTTTAAAGCCCTGGTCCCAAAACCTACCATAAAATATACAAAATTTCATTTCCAAAATATCCTCTAATTTAAAAACTACTTCCTCTTGAATGCAAACAAGGTATAGCTGAAGTAAACTACAAAACAAAGGTCAATTTATTCAAAAAACGTGCAGACCTTTCAGCTGAGTAGGTTACTGCTAGGTCAAGTTTGGTGTAAAACATTGATACCAAGAATACAGGCTAGTTAGAAGAAATGCTGGTAATGTCTAGCCTACACAAATGTTTAGTTTTTGTGCCGCCATGCCAGCCGTTATGAATCCAGCTATAACACTTTTAAACACCTGTATTTCATTGTAAACCATTAAGGTCTCTTTCAACTCCGGTTTTCATGGTTTGATTTTCAAGTTGGGCTGTACGAGGCTCACGATCCCTAGCAGTGAGGATATCAGACCACAAAATCCAACCACTCCAGCATTAGACTGGTATATACCCAACCTGTCCAGTGGAATGAAAAGATCACATATGTTTTTCAGCATGTCCATGGCAACAGCAGGGTGGTTTTTTAGGCTCTCAAACAGCAGGAAAAGAAAACCATCCAGCTGAGGAATTACAACTTCAGCCACTTCAGGACTGTCATTGAGGTGCCGGTTGATTTTCTGCTGAAAGTGCTTATCTCTTGCTCTCCGTACCATTAGCTGGGAGATGACGTAAACATTTCTCGTCAGATTCATAACTAGTGAAAGGAAATAGTAGCGAGAGGCATTTAGGCTCCAGCGTTCCTTGTCGATATCATGGATAAGGCCAACATTTCTGGCCCAAAGTACATTGTCGCAGATAAAGTAGAGGGCGCGGTTGATGTTGGCCACAGTAAGGCAGAGGCACAGCACTGGGTCAGAGAGTTGCATGGTTCGCTTGGCAGCTTCAATGGAATTTACTGTGTTCCCCAGCCTGAACACTGACAAAGAAAACAAAAGCAACATAAGAACAATGACCAATTTAATATGAAATATCGCATCTCTCTTTCATAGTAGCAGTGTATTATAGATCACAAGCTAGGCTCTAGCACACACTTGAGCTGCATTTAAGCCTAGTAATCTTTCACGTTATTACATTATCCACCTATTGGTATTTGGTCATAGCCTACACTCCCTTAAGTATATAATGGCACCTAGTCTGGCTCTATGAGAGAAAAGTTCTTACCGTCCTCACTCTGCTTGCCACCTTAACCTCTCAGAGGGTGAGTTACTGGCATCATTCAGAAGCCACATTCCCTGGTAAACTGGCCTCCTACAGTGTCAGTCAAATTGTGAGAACCTGGAGTGTCTCCTTCCTCCTCACAGCCAGCCAAGCAGCTAAATGAGCACAAAACCTCACTCAGACTGTGAAATTGTCACAGTCCTATGTTATGTAACTCATGCCAGGCAGCCCAGGCATGCAGGCTTCCCATGGTGTCCTCTGTGGTGGGCAAAAGAGCCCTACGGTTGAATCACGCTAAACTGTCTGATGCAGAGATGATTAGGTGGTGCATCACCGCCAGCCTGGCCCGGCTCTCTTTGCATTAAAACCACAATGTAAGTTCACATTAATAAATGTTAAAGCTGTTTGCTTCTTTTAGCATTTATTCCCACAAATTTCTTAAATTTCTCAGAAAGCTCACTAGTGTTTCATCTTTGTGTGGGGATGGTTCTGGTCCCTCTGAGATTGACAGGTTTCAAAGTTTCTTACATCAACAACTCACTGGTCATTAAAAAGTCCCAAGGAAC
>OOFE01034981.1:10086-42631 GCA_900323365.1 Monocentris japonica | reverse complement strand
ATTGGCTCCAGTGCTCCATGCTAACACTTTAGAATACACTATGTTGAGTGATAGTAGGCTCCGTGCTAACACTTTAGCATACACTGTGTTGAGTGATAGTAGGCTCCATGCTAACACTTTAGCATACACTGTGTTGAGTGATAGTAGGATAGTAGGCTCCATGCTAACACTTTAGAATACACTATGTTGAGTGATAGTAGGCTCCATGCTAACACTTAGGATACGCTATGTTGAGTGATAGTTGGCTCCATGCTAACACTTTAGCATACACTATGTTGAGTGATAGTAGGCCACTACTGCCGATGATATACCAGGGACACCACTTAACAGGTAAGTGAAATGAAATGTGACTTGACTTTTACACCATTGGGTATGACTTGCACAGACTCCACTGTAGCTGAAAACTGAAAAACGTTCATCATTCAATATATCTAAACTATAGTGTTTCTCAATCCTGGTCCTCGGGGCCCAGGGCCCTGCTGGTTTTCTTTCTACCAGGTAGTTAATTTCATTCACCTGGTGTGCACAGTGTAAATCAGTCCCTGATGAGACTGCTGGAATGAAAACCAGCAGGGCCGTGGGCCCCGAGGACCAGGATTGAGAACCACTGGGTCAAGTTTGTGTAAGTGTTGTCATTTTGTCAATAAAGGACTTTTCTGTTATCCTTTACAAAGTCTGTTTTAATCTTGTGTTATCAACCATTTGTAAGAGTAGCTGGCCCTTTGTTCTTCAATTTATTAACTGGGGTGCTGGCTCCAAAAAAAAAATAAAAATCCCAAATTCTCCTTGAGGCTTTGTGAGCTACTGGGAACTTAAATCTCTTAAGGCCTTTCAATGTGTTCTTAATACTGGTTCACAAATTACATCTGCTGAAACTCACCACCCTTTGGACGGGCACTGACCTATTTGGCTTGTTCACAGCGTGCATCTGATGTAGGATTTGTTCTGTAACACACTATTAGCTAATGCAAATGTCTTGGATTTGAACCGAGAGGCGGGGGCAGTGGTTTCCTCCAATGAGCCAACCTGAATCATGATTCAAATA
The DNA here is from genome assembly GCA_900323365.1 of Monocentris japonica. Classification (NCBI taxonomy): domain Eukaryota; kingdom Metazoa; phylum Chordata; class Actinopteri; order Trachichthyiformes; family Monocentridae; genus Monocentris; species Monocentris japonica. The sequence continues at coordinate 41,586 of OOFE01034981.1, read as the reverse complement.
ACCGCTCCCAGAGTTTTCTGTAGATGTGGGGTGGAAATTGAACTCACAAGTAATTGCAATTATAGGTGTGGGAGGATGGAAGGGTTTATATACCAGTGAGACACCCTGAAGCATTAAAAAAAAACATAGAAGCAGGGATTAAAGGGGCATCAAGTAAGAGATTGCCCTCTATTGGCAACCTGTAGGAATTACAACAACATTGATAGATCTGGCATCCCCTATCCCCCTGAGCTGCAGTAACACAAACATTTAAGTCACATTTTCACAATACAGAGGAGGAAGCTAGCTAATGAGAGCAGAGATCCAACAGAAACATCTAGTGAAGAGGTGATATATCACCATGCTGAATGTTGGAATAATACAGCTTTGGCATTTGCTTTTTTTAGCTTGAGAACGAGGCTTTTTAGGTTTTGTAGCTGAAATCACTCACAGCACTGTCCTCCGTCGTTGAGCAGCTGAAAATGCCAGTAGGTGGTGGTGGGTTGGGAGGGTCTTGAAATTTCAACGGTAGGGAGTTTTTGTTCTAAAACAGAGTCCGGGCTGGAAAGGGAGTTCTGAAAGCCGGAAATCTCAGCCCCTAGCACCGATCATTGGTTGAGTCATTGGTATTGATCAACAACCCTATCAACCCCCCTGCAGATATATTATGGTCATTTTGTCCTATGGGGCAGGAGAAATCTTACTCATCTTAGTTATATTTTTGAATTACAGTGGAGAGTGTCCAGGGGCCCCTCATTATTCTTATGTAGATCTCGAGTGGCCCTTGTATCTCTGTAGTACATAAGTACCAGTATGTCCAATTATACGCACAGTAGGTAAATAGGATTGAGGGGAAAAGGGACTATTTATTGACAAAAACCCTTGCAGATTGCACTTTTTTTTTCAAAATGTACACTTTATTGTCAACACCAGTACAAAAACAAAAGTCTATATTTACAATACTACTATGGCCTTCTCATCTTACCCTCTTTGGTTTCACTGCTGACCTGATTATTTGAAAAGGAACAAAAAGGCATGAGAACACAATGGAGTAGGTACATGAAAGATGTTGACCTCCTGCTTTGAGGTCGGTGTATTTTTTCGGGAACCGTCCCACAACATAAACCCTCCAAGAATCCATCCTCCGCTCTGGGAGACCGGTGGAGCCCAAGATGGCAAGGGGTAAGATTTCTGACTTGAAAGACGTTTGGCGGGAATGCGAGTTGGGAGCTGCTAAGGTTGCACAGTGTGTTAAATGCTGCGTTCATGTACTATTGGAAGAAGTGGAAGCAGGGGATGGCATCTTGTTGCTACAACTTGAACTCTTTGGCACGCCGATATCCAAGATGACGAACATGAGGTCAATTGTTATGGTGCTTCTCCTTGTTATCAAGTATTTTACAATCAACCGTTACTATCTTCTACTGAAAGACCTCTAGGATCAAAGGCAACCAACAAACTTGTAATTATCACTAGGCGGCTGAGCATTTTTCCCCATCTGCAGCTCGTACTCACACTAAATCCAATAGGATATGAACGCAGCAATAATCTAGTCTACTGGTATCCTCATAAATATTACTGACTTAGCTCAGACAAGCTTCGACGATGATGTGGACTGTAGAGCGGTGCTTTTTTTGATGAGATTCTTCAGAGCAAAACATGCAACTCCTAAATATGTATCACAGCTACACGCTATGACAAAACGTTCCCAAGGCTTGTAAATCCACCCGTTGCATTGTGGGATGAAGCAGGACAGAGCGATGTCAACCTAGAGGGCCGCCATCTTTATGCACCTTGTGTACTTTGCCAATCACAACCACTGTCTTCAACTTGGGTTATCCTTCAGACCATTCAACCAAAAAATAAAGATGAAAATAATACAGCCTCTAACATGCACAGACACTGTATTGCCTTATTCACCCCCATGTAACTCTCCTTACCTAACAGTACCTTTTCAACACTTTCCAAAGAAGCTTAAAAAACAGCCCAGAGCCATCCTGGTAGTTGTAACACAGAACATAAATACATTAAAAACATTCAGACCTAGCTTTGTTCAAACTCCTCTAAAGAGAAAACCATGAGATCTAGTCTGACTACGTGGTCGTAACCTATAAAGAATGGCACATCAGGAGGGGAACACTACAACAGACACGTAGGAAGGGTGAAGAGGTGAAGACGACATTGTCGTGTCAGTCTTAAAACTAAACTGCAGATGCGCAAATCAAACAGTGTCATAACCCAAGTTTCTTCTTTTTTTTTCTCCACGCCGATATGAAGAGGGGGAAATATGGCAGCACATTCTTTTGCCATTTCATCAACGCCGTTGCACATTCCTGACAACTTTCTGCCTTTTCACATCAAACTTAATCTGAACTTAAATAAGGCAAAAAGGAAAGACTCCCGGTAATCCTCAGGAGAGTGATAGCAAAAATTTTTAAGCACACTGATGAAGGAGGGGGAGGGAAATGACTGTAATTTACAGAAATAATCATTCACCAATTGGTGGGTGGGTGCATCATAATGCTCCATTTGTTGAAATCAATCTACATCTAGACAAATGCACGTTTTTTTGGATTACTGAGTCAATGGCTTACATTGCACTTGATGGATAGAAATCAAAGTAAATCCAGTTCCTTATTTTATCTTATCGCTATGACTTTGACTTACAGAATCCATCCCCACATAGTTGGACAATCAAAATGCCATTGTCCAAAAACCCAAGACAATAAGTCAGGGGGTTAAGTGGGGCGGAGGTTATCTTTGATAAAAGTTCAACAGCCTCAATAATCTTTTGCTAAAGCCTGGAAATGTTAGCTCGGGGGCCCGGTTTTGGCAGGGTGAAACAGCAGTGAAGAGTCTTTTTTCTCTGAGCACATTTGAACGAAGGCTATTCCACACACAGCGCGCAAAAAGGAAAAATTCGGCATGCTCAGCCAGGGCACACGCATAATTCTGATTTGTTACACAGGCCTTAAAAAGTGTACAAGGAATTTACATTCTTTGAGGAAATTCAAGAAAGAGAACAAACAAACAAAACAAAAAAATCCTTTAAAAAAAGGAGCGCCAAAACAAACCCACCGCACAGCCTCAAACAAAACAAAACCAGAAAATACAGACAGCATTCACCAGGAACACAAAAGGAAGATGACACAATTACACAAAGCAGCCTTGGTGCAGACTACAAACAGTGAGGTGGGACAGCAGGCTGTGGGCAGGACGTGGAGAATTACGTAGTACTGATTGTATTTGCTGCTCATGTGGCGCCTGGTGGAGGGTGTCAGCAGCCAATGGGGAGTCTTCATTTCGGTGTTTCAAGGCCTCTTCCGACTGCTTCCTCCCCGGAGAGAAAGAGGAATACGGTCGTGTTATCATCAATCTTCAAATCACGCAAGAATAGTTTATTTTAAAATATGAGCATATCCCAGAATGCATTGTTCATGAATATACAGTATTTACTTACATTTTTAAATAGCTTGCCAAAATATCTGTTCTAGACACAATTTTGAAATATATGTCAGTCTGTGGTGTATATGGGCTTATATGACCATATGAGGGCAGCTTGTGCCTCTAACTACGAATTCCCAAACCTTCCTAGAACTTGCCTTAGAATAACCTAGGGTGTCCATCACGTACCAGCCAAAATTGAAATGCAATTCAGCGCGACACATTCTGTGTGTGTGTGTGTGAGCATTCACCACTAACCCGTACCTTTCTCGTCCAGCCGTCTTTAGACGTGGTTGTTCTCCTCTAGCTTCTTGCTCTCCTCGGACGTCCCCACCTCCTTCTCGCCGGTTTTCCAGCTTCCTTGCCTGCAGTGGATAGTGACATTTTAGAGTGATGCGGCGCTCCCCCCATAAGAATGACCTTCTCGTCCCGGTCCAGACAGCAAAGTTGTGGGCTGGAAACTCGTCCCTTCAATAAATACTGTATGTCGCGTCCCTCCTCTGTCCCCCCTGAGTCACAGCCACTTCTAACATATCTTCCTTCTGTTATCTGCTCTGGTGTTTCCAACTCATTCCTCAGCTTTATCACTTCTTTATCACATGTCATCATTCAAAGGATGTTTGTTCCGTCTATTCTCAGGGCTACTATGGCTCTGACCCATGACCACCTTTCGATTGACAAATCTTTAGGTTTGATATGCTTTATTCCTCCTCCAAGGGGCAAATTCTGGTTCTCCCTCTGGTTGGGGTGCAGGGCCAGCTAGCTAGACCCACTGGGGGGCAAGTAGAGGTTAGATATCTTGCTCAGGGAAAGTTCAGCAGGCATGGACGTATGGGGAATAAGCCCCAGTTACTTTAAATGTAAATGCTCGTGTGTGTTTGTGTACCTTGAGTTCTTCATGTAGAGCCAGTAGGCAAGCCCCACCACGGCTGCAGCTATGAGGAGCCCCGCCACGATGCCCCCTATGAGCTTCGCCTGGTCCTCGGCATCCTCCGGAGACCCTGGAGAAAAGAAACCAGCTGAGCACGAGGACGCACATATGTGTGCAAGATATGCACGCACACTTTCCAACAGCTCTTAAAAAGGAAGATGCCGAGTGTTTGGGAGATTGTCCCGTTGGTCAAGTGATGAGAACATAGACACCAAAATCATCCATGTGTCCCCGGTGCTCCGTGCTAACACTTTAGCATACACTGTTCACGTGCTGAGTGATAGTAGGCTACTAGCTTTATCTTAAACACGAGAAAATGAGAACTTGTAGCAGCTCTAAAGCTAAATGGTAAGCAATCATGGTGATATACACCTTAGTGTGGCAGTTTTATGTCGGAGATTGGTAAAATGTACACAAAATATGAAACAAAAATAACCTACTGTCCTACTGTTGAGAACTACCTGGGACTACTTGGTGGCGGGCGATGGGAGATTCCGCACAGCTAAAAACACTACACAGCAGATGAACATGTGGTTGCTCACGTGAGATAGTTCCAAAAATAAACCTGCTACATTAGCTATATAGAGTTAATGATATTTCATTTTTAAAATGTATAAATCTACAAGCCATATAATAATACCACTAACAACTTTTTAGTAGCCTACTATCAGTCAACATAGCAAGTGTGTGTGTGTGTGACAATTAGCATGGATCACCGTAGCCAATGATCTACCAGGGACACATGGATGATTGTGGTGTCTGTGTTCTCATCATTTAACAGGTAAGTTGACCAATGGGACAAACTCTCGGAAACACAATGCATTCCTTTAATAATCCTTTGTATTTTTCTAACTTAGTGCTTAGTAATTTTCATCATCTGCGTCTGAAAGCTCACTTGCATAATGACCCAGTCTTTAGAGGATGGCCAAGCCAAGATGAGAGTGCATGTTGGTGGTCTACATGTAAAGTGATAGCGAATGGGTCAGGTGGATACATGAAGGAAGTGTGATGACTATATGTAATGTTTAATCAGAGGATCCAACAAGTTAACAATTTCCTCCACATTTGCCATATCACCAGACTATACCACATAAGTTTCACCGAAGCACATAATTTGATGTTCTTTGTGGCAAATGTTCATTTGAAGCCCTTAAAAATAAGTGTAGAAAGTAACAAAAACTGTCAAAGGAAAACAAAATCTTACCTTTAATCTCTGTATCTTCCTTAAATACTGAAATCAAACATAATAAAATTAGAAATAATAAAACTTAAAAAAACAAAACACACTCATTGCACTTACACTGTATGTTGGTCTAAAATCCAAAAGCCAAACAAAAGTAGGCAATTTTCATTCCCATTGATCAAAAGTGAGGAAGGCCTAGTTGGTTGCAGCCTCACAAAACAAAATCAAAAGTTTTCTGATTGTGCCTCGCAACAAGCAAATCCTTGGCAAGAGGAGAGCAACGGCACCTTCTAAAAGCAACAATTTACTATGCTTTCAGAGCATATGCCAGGCAGTGGCTCTTCAATGGGAGGGATAAAAGGCGAGACAGGTTTAGCAACCCGACAAACAGGAAATCCAGCCAAACCCGGGAGATAGTGAAGGAGGAGGAGAGACAAAAGAAAGAGGGATTATCACAGACAGAGAGAAAGAATGAGGAGGAACTGCAATGGCACAGTGTGTATGCATGAAATGAAAAGACACTACTGTAGCATTGAGCATTAGCCTTTGACAGTCTCAGCCTTTCATGACATACTCTTTTCTATTTTTTTTTCACCAAGCATCCATAGTATGCAAGGTATAAGGATTCGGTTCCATTTCTGTGCACGCACTGCAGATGCAGTCATACTTGAAAGTTTGTGAACACCTTGTGAAATTTTTAGTTTTTACCATGCAATCCTTATTTAATGAAGCATGTAAGGTTCACAAACTTTCAGCAAACCACTCCAGATAACATGTTAAATGACTTGTAGAAAATAGATGAAGAAACACCAACTGAAAGCCTTCAAACATTCAAAGGTTGTGGTGTCTCTATTCAGGGGCGTCAATTCACTAAACCCTAAGTTATGGCAAAGTGCGTGCATCTAATATCATTTGCCACCAAAATGTTATTTCTGGAGACAAAGTGGAGCAATGACTGATGACTGACAAGATATTATTTGGTCAATGTGATATTATGAGACATAGGCAGGGGTGCACTTATGCCGACATGAGGAATGTGCTTTTGAAATTTCATTCGAACACGCCTACCATATTTGTAGGCTACAAAAACTTCAAGGTTTTCTTCCCAGATGGAATAATGTTAGGTACAGGGTTCAACAATAAGGTAGGTAGGTACTTTATTGATCCCCGGGGGGAAATAAGGAGTGCCCGATGATCCGGGGCCACTAAGAAGTTGACTCAGGCCAGTTGATCTGTCAGTAATTGCCCCAAACGGGCCAGTGCCCTGGAAAAATATGTTTCTGGTCCAACTATTTTTCCCCCAGTGATAAGCATGGTCTTTGCTTCTGTTCTCCGTCTCTGGCCCACATTCCTTTCTGTTGTGCGTATTCTGACCAATCGGATTTGGACGCTTCCGAGCAAATTCCACACCTTGCCCTACCCAACTGATGCTCATGAGTCTATTATCGTAGGAATTAAATTCTCGGTGTGGCCACGTGCAAGCCAACAGCGATGAGCCTAGCATCATAGTGGCCCAATACCATCACGACCTAATGCTGTGTTATTGCGTCCTGGTTCTATGGCAGAGTTATCCTAGGTGACACCATTGCCATCAGGGAAGAAAAGAGTCTTGGGGTAAAAATGGCATTCAAGTTATTCTCTTATTGTGCATTTCCATTTATTTTTCTTTTCTCAGGATGTTCTACTGCTCATATATTTCTACTGTTCTAATGTTGTAATTGTCGGTGGCGTCTGTCTGTATAACACATATTTGCATTATTCTTATTTCTATTCTATTTTCTTGCTATTACTAGTTGCTGCTGCAACGACCCAATTCCCCACACAAATTATTAAAGTAAATCTCATACCTCACACCCGAGGAATTTGAATTGTCCTTGACTGCAGGAAAGGCTTTGCGCTGGTGTTTGCTTTATTTAAACACATAGCCATTCATCTCCTACAGAGCTGAGCGACCAGGGAAATGATGGTCAACAAGCTTGTCGGACGAGAAAACTCGGCCATGGCTGAACTTTTTACGGTCCACATTCAAGCAGATTTCTGTGCTTCCCTGTTTCCCTACCGATGCGATTTTGCTTCATAAACAATAGTCTTGCCTGGCAAGACGAGGAGTTGATTACGCCCATTCGAAGCTTCCCAGTTCTCTACAAATTTTATTTGAAAGACCACAGGGAATAAACGTCTCAAAATCAATGCGTGGATAATGGTTGCATCCATCATCGGGGTCGATGGTAAGCTTGAAAGTAATTGCATTGAGTTTTTGTGTTTGTTTTTAATTAATACTGCCAAATTAGCGCTTGCCGGCTAGCTATGTCGACTCATTAAAATGATGTAACGTTACGAAAGGCTGCCCGTCAACCAAGTCGATCACAGTGTGACCAAGCAGAAACTTACAGGAGGACACGTTGATGGTCATAACATCTTCTCCCAGCCTGTTGCTGACGCTGCAAGTGACAGTCAGGTTCGCCTTGGGTGTCACAATGATCTTACGGGTGGCCTTGCCATTGACGTAGGAGCTCTCCTCCTGCAGGCACAGTTAAAAGCATGCAAGGAATCAGTGGCTTCCAAAAAAACATTTGGAAACATCACACACACACACACATGCACACACAATGTAGTAGCCTCCTTACGCACGCTGCCAACTTTTCCATTCTAAAGGATGTTTTGTATATTACTTGACAGGTGGAGGACAGCGGGGGGGGCAAGACAGATAATGGGAGGAAAATATTGCAAATGTCGACATCAGACAGGGGAGCTGAACTCCGCTGATGCACCGGGGGAAGTCTGACAGTAAAAGCCAACCAGCAAACTCATTCTGAATACAGAATTAAGCACACACCCTCTGCTCCGTGCCCGTATCCTCACCGCAAAACCTAAACCTGACAGAGAAGAGCTTCTGTGTTGCAGTGGTGATGGTCGTAAACAAGACCTTGAGTAGTTCTCAGCAGAGCATAATATGTACAAATGGAGTAATTGAGGCTGAATGTCAACCAGACGGTGTGTGAAAAGCCTGAGAGATTGGTTTGGAGAATTCAAAAACAGGGAAGTTTAAAGGGATATGTTGAATGTGCTTTTGACATCTCCCTCACTGCACCAGCATTTTCCACAGGCCATTTTATATTCCCACGGACTTATCATTATTTTAACAACCTTGATCTTGTCCTGGTCCACCTGAAACTATTCAGGTTTTTCAAGGCTTTATGGCGCTGCAGCATGCCGTTTGGTCTCTTGGGATTGTACAAATGACAGTTCTTCAATCTTCAATCTTCAATCTTCAATTCTCCCTCAATTCTAACCCAAGCTATGGTTCCTGCTGTGCATCCTGAGTCAATTGCTGCTTGTCTGGGAAATTGCTGCCATTTATCAGGAAAAAAAGAACAAGAAAGCCCTAACTTTAACTTTAGCTTTCTGTGCAGAAATGATGCCCACTCAATTCCCTGTGATGCATTATGGCTCAAAAAGATGTCTGTCAGTAGGATATTTGATGTCATCCAATACACAATGGCTGGTAATGTGATTTTGAATTACATGCTGTCTAATTACACTAGGAATATAGGAATATACTGTGCAGCAACGCAGCCAATATTTTACTTTACTTGTATGCACAAAGCTAACTCTGACAGGATCCTCAAAGAACACTTCGATTACATCAGACTGAACTAGCTGTGCTTTGTTGTCTTGCTTCATGTTGCTGTTTTTGCTGCAGCTTCGTTTTCATCACCTGCAGCCCAATTCTGCTGACTGTGGTTCTACACGTTTCTGTGTCCCATGTGGGCTTTTATGGTACTAAATATGTGCTGAATGTTCCCTTAAATGCGGTGCGTAACATCCTGAAAGAGTGGAGCATGACTATCCAGTCTATTTGTATTACCATTTCATGGACCGTAAATGGTTTAATTCATGCTGCGAGACACCCTTGTGTACAAGATGTCACAGTTAATGCAAAAAATGTGTATAAAACAACTATTTCAGTAAACCTCCATTTTCCAAATTCTTCGCACTAATAAAACACAGGGTTTCCATCCTGGAGGTGCAGTGAAAATGAGTTTAAGTTACATGGGATTGGTAACTCAAGCTTCACATTGGGAAAGTCAGCCACTGTGTGGACGGTCAATAAGCTTGTCAGCTGAGAAAAGTCAGCCACACTTTTGTGCAGTCATCGGCCATCAACAGCCAATCAGATTTCCGTGCTTCTGCATTTTCCTACTGATTTGATTTTGTTTCGTGAACAATAGTTCTGCCTGGCAAGTGCAAGTTGATTACGGCCATTCAAAGCTTCTCGGTTCTCTACAACTTTTATTTGAAAGACTACAGGAATAAATATGCTTGGGGAATGGCTGCGTCCATCGTTGGGGTCGATGGTAAGCTCTGAAGTAATTTTATTAAGACCTTGAAGTTTTTCCGTTTATTTTAATGGTACCCAATTGAGGAAGGTTATGAAAAGCAATACCAAAGCAGCAAAAAACTTTGTAGCTGCAGACAAAGATGCTATCGGAGCATCTCATGCCGTCCAGAATCAGAACAGAGCGACCCATCAACCACGTAGCTCACAGTGTGAACACACAGTTGCACTTACTTCTGTGCCGTTGACACTCCATTGGAAGGTGGGTTCTGGCACTCCCTCGGCCTCGCAGGTGAGGACCTTGTGTTTGGCGTCGTCCGCACGGTGTTTGGTCAGTCTGGTGATCACCGGCATTCCTGATGCAACCACATCACCTTGTTACATCACCTACATAGTCTAGTGCAGTAGAATTTAATAATCTAGTGATATTTCACATAGTACAGAGTGAGTTTTCAAAGTATTCAGCTGCCTGGCCTTTCCATGAAATAGACTGAGCAGGGGGATCCAGGTGAACGCTGTGACCCCCTATGGATTTCATCTATTAAATGTAATTCAGTCGTGAAGGGGAGATGGAGATAAAGGGTTTAAGAAAGATTTTGAACCCTTGAGAGCACTGTGATCATGGTGTGTAGGCAGTATGAAAGCAAGTGCAACCCATTATTTGCTACTGTGCACCTACTGTTAAAAACGTTAAAAACGACTCATGTATTAAGTCTTTAAATCTTATTTAAAGACTGTTATTTCTTATTCTTGTTTCTTATTCTGATTTAAACTTATTTCAATCCTAAAACAAGTGAAAACATCTGCAAAATAAATTGTTTCAAGAATTGTCCTCCTCCGCCGTCTTCTGCCTAGTTTCCAGATATTAGCACTTCTCTTCTGTTTTATCTGTTCCTAGAAAATTGCTGAAACAAGTGAAACTGCTTTGGAAACAAGTGGAATTAGGCTTCCGACGCTGTTGGGAGAATTCTTCACTCATTTTAAGAGAAATAAGATTTTAAGACTGAACATGAGACTAAAAGACTAAAAGATGTAGGACAGTTTTGCAGTGTAGACACCTAGTGTGTCATTCATTTCAGCCACCAGAGGAGTTAAGTGACCACACCACCCAAGTAGACACACACACACACACACACACACAAACTCTCACCTTCTACCACCAGCTCGAAGGACTGGCGACGTGCGAGGTCACCCATAGTAACCTCACATGCGTAGGCACCTGCATCTGCATACGTCAGCTGGTTGAACACTGGTGCCGTCACCACCTTACCATCCTACAAATGAGAGTTACAATATCGATCTGCGCTGTTGAATTCTTTAACTCCAAATACAACAAAACTGTGGTTACAGCGGTTTTCATCCGCTGTCATTTACCCGTGTCTGATTGTGCTGCCATTCATCTGGCTTGGATATTGAAAGATCTGTATGTTGATAATACAGTTGCAGCTCCCACAGAAGTCCCCCCTCCCTCATTTCTTCAACTTCAGTCAACATGTTATACTTCCAGCTTCCTGATCTTCTTCTATACCTATTAAGTCCTTGCTAATGTCATTCAAACTCACTACCTTCCCTTTTATTCTCTTCTACCTAAATAAAAAGGATATCCTAGAAATATATGGGAAGATGTTAACTTCCAATTTTAGTAAAAAAAATAAAATAAAAAATGTTTCACCCCAATGTGTGAATACAACACAGCGGCAATTCTTTCAGGCCATCAGGAGTTGTGCAGCATGACAAAGTCTCTGTATCTTTAATCTTCACTATTCAAGCATTTGTTATATTCTTATCTATATCCTATTCTTTGCTGCTGCAAAAACCCAGTTTCCCCGCAGGGATCATTAAAGTTTTACCTTATCTTATCGTATTTCATACTACACTAAATTTGCTCAATATATCAACCATATCTCACTACGATTTCTACTTTAGGCTGCAGATAAAGAATTGAACAATTTTTCTTTCAGAATTGTTCTAATACGACCGTCCCTTCTACGAATATTATGTAGTGTCTTCCATACACTTTTTATTTCGTAGTTTACAGTGATCTCTCAGTTAATAGCACAATGTAGAAGAAATGGTTCACTAAGGGATGACATTGGAGTCCAGCTCCTGAGGTGTCAAATAAGAAAGAAATCACCACTTTCCCACCTACAGTGCGCTGAAAGTATACAGGCAGTTACTTTCACCCTCTTCCATTTCCACCTCCCTTCTATCTTTAACTCCCTCTCCCCTCGTTTCTTTCCCTCCGATTTGCCCCCCAAACCCCAACCCCCATTACCTTGGTCCATGACACTTTAGCGTCATCTGAGGCGTTCTTCTCCATCTTTACCTCCAGGTTGTCCCCCACCATCTTCAGAACCGTCCCGGTGGGACTCAGACTCAGGTCCAGGTCTGGGAAACAGGAGGACGGATAGAAAAGGGATGGTTGCATTCAGTTGTATCAGTTGGCTTTAGGGTAACTGCTGTCTCCATTCATTTTGCTGCCTCTTATCGTAGGGAACAAAGCCAGCATGATCTGGCAACCTTCAGGGAGACTCATTCAACACAAATGTCAGGTGGCCCGTTATCAGACACAGTTCTGCTAGCTCTGGCGAGATTTCAGCCTTTCTGTCTACTTTCCAATAAGCCCATATATTTTGCCAGTATACCTGCAAAACAAACCACTGATTATATAGCAAAGTAGGTCTAAAACCATGCCTCCCTAATGTTATACCTCTGTGGAACTTGTTATCAGACACACAGCGGGTAATGCATAATCCCTGTTATTTTCACTTCCCATTTTCCCTACATGCATTTGGTGACAAGCTGGTGATCTGGGTAAAGAGCATTGCCCACTGGCTTATGTTGCATTGATGTTATACGGAAAAGACTGCAGATACGAGCTCCCTGCTGGAAAATACTGTTCATGTTAGCGTTCAAGTGGTAAACACGACGGGGTTTGGAGATGGACCCTGATTTCTCTGATCTACTGAATTCTGAGGAATAACTGGTCAAGTGTAGGGAATGATTCAGATAATTCTAAAAAATGTACAATCACTTAAGTCATCTTGTGTGACCACAGCTCTTCAAAAACCACAGCAGGACACAATTTCTTTTCGTTTGTAGATTACATTGCAGTGTTCATTGTTGTAAAACATTAACTGAAAAGTTAAAAGCTGACCAAGAGCAGACAAACTCTACAGAAAACCTCAATTGTGGTGTTTTGATGAGTAAACACAGTAAAAACAGTCAACCATCAAGTTTGGACAGTTATTTCCCATATGACATGAACGCAGCATTAGGAGCCGGGAAAAACAAAAAGAACCGCTCGTGCCACGCTAGCTTAGGTGTATGTGGCTGACTGATTTCTGTAAGCAGCGATCAAATTGATTTTATAGTCCAAAACACACATGTATTGTTGGAAAAAATGGCATATGCACTGATAAACCTGTTTGAATACAATGGACTGGCTGTTTATGGGGCAAAAAGGGAAGGAAGTACACCAGACAGGGAGGTTTCCGATGACAAATATCCAGCCGCTAGCTGCCCGATAACATTTATGTTACTGTGCGGCTGCAAACAGCCAGCTAGCCAAAGCAACAGCTCCTTTCCCTTTCTGTGAGTATGTGTTCCCTCCAGACACACATACACACAAGATATCTTAAACAATTTCCAATTTAGAAAGCTATTGTTTTTCTTTCCGCAGTCACAAACTCAATTTAAAAGTTGGGAACTGAAGAAGAGTTCTTTGTTTAAGATGTGTGAAATGCACTGAAGCTGCAATATGGGAAATCGGGGAGGGAAAATGTGTCAGACTTATTTTTTATTACGATCATAGGGCCCATTTGAACTGAAAGCTCAGAAATATACACCTGGGAAGAAGGGAGTAATTACTTGAGGGAGTGCTGGTGGTTGGTAGGAGGGAGAAACAGAGCTTATCAGTTGCCTGAGCTCTTCGCCCACCCAAACACTTTGTCACTTTTGTTCATTGCATGTCAGAAATTTCTAATTAGTTCTCCTCCTCCCTGCTCGGCACTCCACTCTGCCTCCCTGCCAGCTTAGGCCCTCAAAGTTTAAATGTGATTACCATTACTTTGCTCCCATGACTTTATTTACGGTGAATAAAAGTACCTTGTTGTATAGAAAGTTAAGAAATTTTGATTAAGGAGGGAAGGGTGTGGGGGAGTTTTGGGGAAGCAGTTGTTTGTTGTCTCAAGGCAAAGGCAAACTCAGGACAACAGTTTGAGGTCCTGTCTTATGCTCCAGTAGTGCCAGTGGCACAGTGCGCTCTGGCTCGCTGCATACTCACAGCTAACGACGACGCTTTGCGAGTCCTCCATTTTCGCATTGTCAACCAGTGAGCACTTGTATTCGCCCGCGCTGTCTCGCCTGATGGCAGTCAAAGTGTAGCTGTCCGAATTTTCCACCAGCACTTTCTGGCCCTGATGGAGAGACAAGAGGAGGAGGAGGAAGAGGAGTCATTTCTGAGTAGTGTACTTGAAAATAGTCCACTAAAGTATCTGTAGTCAGTTACTCCCACCTAGGATTGGATTGATGCATTTTGTTTTTTATTAAGAAATTGGATATCTGCCAGTCAGTGTATGTGATCAATATTGCACTGGTTGTGTTTGGGAATCCCTTAACCTGAACTGATTCTAGTGCAGTCTTTTGATCAGATTCTCCACAAGTATGCATGAATGTCCTTTTTAATATTATTATTATTATTATTATTATATGGGTTTCAAGGGAGAGTTTTAGTGTCCCATGGTCATGCTGTTTCAGAGGCTTTCCCACTCTGACAAGACTAAAATTCGGTAGGAAACACTGAATACTTGGATTTTTTGGCATGAAAATGTCCTGAAAAGCACAGCATATTGGCTATTGGCAGCTTCAACCCAAAAAAATATCAGTATTGGCCCATATTGGTTGAACCCTTCTTCCACCCTCCAGATGACAAAACTACGCCTGAAGTTACAACAGCAGGTTTAATTGCAGAGCAGACAGCAGTACAGTCCTTGGGCCTTGAAGCTTGGACTGTCCGGGGGCTACGACCTACTTTGATGTAGAAGTTGAAGCTGCTGGGTGGAGGGTTGCCGTCGGCGTGGCACTTCAACGTCACGTTATCGCCTTCTGTGATTGGCCCCTTGGACAGCACCTGGAGGCTCACCTTCTCCGACGGATCTGAGGTTGAGAGGGTGGGAAGAGAAGGAGAGAGAGGGGGAATGATGGAACGGAGAGGTAGCAAGAGAGTTAAGAACTTTACTGGCACCCAATGACAACTAAATCATCCTATCGATACATTCAACAAGCAAAACAGATACATAAAACAACCGATAACTCTTGATCACGTTTAAAAATCTGACCCCATCAACCATTCATCAATAAACTGTAGTCCCTTTGTCCTTCTTGGTACGGCTGGTGTTCATGGTTTCTGGAGCCACAGTGCAAAAAGGAAAAAGGTCAGATATTGCAATTTATCCAGAATATTTTTGATGATAAATTTAATAAAATAAAATAAAATAAATGTATAATTTGCAGGCTGTTTTCTTACTCAGAACCCATTGCCAGCTTGTCAAGTCGGCTAGTTTGTAAAGTTTTCTGAGCAGATAAGCAGACTGTGAGCAGACCAGGTTATAGATTTTATGTCAGGATAAAATATTGTACCCATCGCAGTGGCGAAGTGCAAATGCCAGTCCTTTGGTATTCAGGTCTCCCGCCATGCAGTGTCAAACAAGGTGCATCTAATGATGCATGTCAAAACTGCGTCCAGTGCATTTGGGCCTTAGGAGAGCAAGCTACATAGGACATTGGACTTAAGGGATGTAAAGGAAGAGGGGGTGGTGTTTAGCTTTAGCCAAGGAGGTTCTGTCTTGATACATTTTCCTGTCCCACCACCATGGTACATGGTATGCGAGACATTGTGTCGTCATGGTGCCATCTGTGCGACTGTCTATCTACATGTAGACACTTTCTTGTGAACACAATAACTCAAGAACAAGACATGATAGAAACCTAATCCTGACACCACAGGCTCCCCATATAGAGAAGATGATCTGATTAGATGTTGGAGCACCATGCTGCATAGATTTGCACATTCATTTTTTAACATGACATCATAGTTTACATTACATACCCATGTGTTAAATGAAGACAAGTATGTTGACAAAAAAATATTTGCTTATTAATGCATTAATGGGCCTAGTTACTGGATATGTTTAATATATCATTGGTGGTTATGGCGAGACATTAGGCATTGCATTCGTGACATTAGTGCCTCTTGTTACATTTTAGGCATTTAGTTGATCCTCTAATGCAGAGTGCTGACTACGAGCTGGTAGACTGGAAACAAAGCTGTTGATGGACACACCTTGGATGTTGCAGTGAACTGAACCTGTGACATTTCAGTTACGGAGAACCATTTTGGATAGGTTAACCCTAAGTTTTTGGAGTATGTTCCCTCATGTAAACAAGGAGAACTCCACCCAGTTTTCTACCATGTTGTTTTCCAATGAAATCAGAGGCCTCCGTCAGTTAATCCTACAATATAGGTTATCCGGCAAGTCTGGAATAATCAGATAACCACCAACTAAATGTGTATCAAAACTGCCTGTTCAAACTCATGCCTCCATTCAGAGACCAGAAACCCTGGTGCCTCAGACCACTCGGCCATCCTGATGACTAGAGTGGGCAGGGAAAACAAGTGCAACAAGAAAAAAATAAGGTGTTACTTATCCCTATGATTCCAGACTTTTCGGACACCCTGTATATGCAGAAGCACCCTTATCCCTTGTGAATAGGTGTAATGCCGTCATGGAGCCTCACGGCGGCATCATAGTCCACTCACAGTGAATGGCAACGGTTTCCGGTGCCGACTCCTGCTTTGCCAACAGATGTGTGGACAGGCAGGTGAAGCTAGCGCCAATATCCTCCTTAGTGGCCGTATACTGGAGGGTGGAGGAGGTGGTGGACAGGCCTGTGGCTGGATCGACCTTCACACTGGGGCTGATCACAATAGCTGTAGAGGAGCGGATGGACGGTAGACAAGCACACACACACACACACACACACACACACACACACACACACACACACCGTGGTTAGGACAGCATTTACTGCATTCAGCTTCGGATGAAACAGTATTTGTGAATGATTCTTAGTGTTTGTTTTAGCCTCATTGCAGAACAAGATGAATGAAGGTTTTCCACATCATGCCAATTCAGATGGTGTTATCAGTCACAGAAAACTAGACTAAAATGCCTCGAAAATGTTTCTGAACTTCCTGGTGCTCATTGGCAAAACCCACCCATAAGACATCTAAGAAGGCTACAGTTAGGCCAAAACTGTAAAGCAAATACTGGCTGACCCAAGTATGGTTAGATTAAACCGATAGATGAGTCTATTGTCTATTGTCTACTCTACTGTCTTTGGGTATATGATACACTATGACAGATTTTTATTTTCAATATATTGTCATTGTAAAAAAATACCTGTGCAGTCCCTCATGAGGGGTTTTCCTCATGACAACATGGTGTGATGTTAGGTCATTTCTGGGTGTGTTAGCAAACAGGATGTGATGCCTTACCTTTCCCATCAGCTACCAAAGGCTGTCCATTCTTTGTCCATGCGATCTCAGCCACTGGGTTGGCATCCTTCACAACACATGTTCCCAGCTGGACAACAAAAGAATAAAAACAGTAGGTGTGGTGAGCCTATGACCAATTAAATCAATTCCAGAGCGGCTTGCCACAAAAGCTTCTCTCATGTGGAAGCTGATGTCCTTGTGCAGTAGGTGCAGAATTGTAATGAAGAACTATACAGCTTAGTTAACCAATCAAAAGAAAGGTCCTTCAATGTTGTTCTCCACGCATCATGGCGCATACTGACAACTTGATGTTGGATGACAATCATTCACACCACAGCCACTTGTGTATATAGTTGGAATGAAAAATGTTGAATCTTATTTTTTCCTGCTTGATGGATCAAAGTCAAATTGGCCAACATATCATCTACAGGTTAGTAAGCTTTTGAATTGGATTGTTCATGGGTGCATCGCTTGGTAAAAATCATAGAACCGAATCCAAAAATATCAATATCAGTGTCTGCCTTCAAAACCCCCCATCAGTTGAACCCTAATATCCTGGAATTGCACAATGTGCCTTATGCCTAATTTCCAACATTAACAAGAGGAGGTCTGATGTAGGTCTGACAATACAAACAATGACCTCATTCAGATATTAAATAGTGTTTGTGTCCACAAGCACGCTGTTGCACCTTCAGGAGTGAAGGTCACCAACGGTAGCAGAGTGAGTCACAACAGCATTCCTCTTCACAGACTCCTCTTGAATTGAAGTTTCATATCCTCCTAATGCTGACTAAACCTGACTCATCACAACCATGAGGACTTTTCAAAAGCATTTCCTGTTAGGAAATGGGCATGTCATGTGCTCATAATTACAACAGTCATGGTCTTGGTAGATACAGTAATATTGTGATTAGTAGCTTCATGAATAAGGGCTGTATTGCTTCGGGGCCCACTCAAGAATAAAGGTTAAGGCAGAGGCAGCATTTAATTAGACATTTAATGTATTTTTACAGCAACTCCCTGCTTCTTATTCATACAGTTATAGCTTTCATATCTGGGAGCTGCCCAGCACAACCACAGTCTTCTACTTTTGGCTACTGGAAACTGCCCAGTACAACCACAGCCTTCTACTGTTGGCTACTGAGCAGCTCCCCTGGAAAAGTTGGGACTTCAGTGCCTTCTTCAAGGGCATTTGATAGCTTTTGCAGCAGGGGAAAATGTTAGTTATTCCACGAACAGAGATTTGAACTAGCGACCTGGTATTCACAGAGCTGCTTCTTTAACTTCAAATTTGCCAACACCACCAGTATGAAACAAGCTATAAGTATCAAGGGCTGTGAGGATCAAGGATCAGGTTTGATCAATGGATGTGTCACATCCATTGATCAAACTTGAAGGCAAACTTCTATGTAATAGTCTATGTAAGATTTTCACTTTAATCTAGCTTACAATCGTCTCGGTAGGTCAAAAGATATGGTTGAATGGAAGTTAAATTCTATGATAATCACATACAATTGTGTGGCATTGCATTAACTTTGAATATTGTGCCTTACAAATTACATTTTTTAATTCATTTACTCAGAAAAATGTTTTAATTCAATGATTCAATATGAGCAGACAAATTCAAACGCATGTAAATCAAATACAATCTCTGGCTCACAAGCCCTAGAGTAGAACCCATGCTGATCCCCAAAAATTCACACAAAACATTGAATTAAGCTGATTACGCCCAGTAATCGGGGTACTGGTGTGCATGTAAACAAACTCATTGTGTGTGAATTTGAAAGCATGTGCATGCATGCATTGTTGCTTTTGTTTTTAGCCAGAAGGACCCTCACCTCTGTTTGACATCTCGCCTTTGACAAATTACAATGGCTTAAATTCCACAGCGTCAGTTTTGGTGGACAGAGAAGGTTTCTTATTTCAGTGACACTCGCCTCCCACCAACAAACCCCAACATCTGTAGCCAGTGTACGGCATGGGCTACTGTGAGGGGGGTGGGGGTGGATGGGGGTAATGGCATTTCTAACTCCACCAAAGGAGAAGAGATAACCTGCATGTGCTGTCTGAATCAGATAATGGAAAATCCCCCAGCAGCCATTCATCATGTGATACTCTAATACAAAGAGCTTTTAACATAGTTTCAGGAGATCTCCATTAAAACAACTAACCAACAGTTCATAGCGCAAACAGTCTCCCATCCTCTCTGCCTCTTCTCCAATACAGACAAACCTCATATCTTCCCCATCTCTCATTTTGCAATTGCTTTATCCACCGTCCAATATATCTGCCGCGATCTACATCATTTTTAACGGAAGCTCTGAAAGGCAACAAAGAAAATAAATGAAGGTTTCTCTTGGGGGATCCTTTCCCTGAGTTCCGTCTAAATTGTTTTCTCTCCTGTGCTTAACTCGTTGCAATGACTTACTAACAGAAGGAAAAGTGTTTTTGGGGGGGGGGTACTTATTCAAAGTTCCATGGAGAGTTGTTTCCTACTGCACATATCTCAATAAAATGAGTAAAAACTTTTACCAAGATCATTTTTCTTAAGTTCAACAGATTTATTTTTCATCTGCTTTTTTAAGTGCCTACAGTACGAATGCAGCCAAACACGCTGAGAAAAGGACTTAGAAAAGAATTTAGCTCCTAAATCACACAAGACACACACGTGCACACACATTTCTGATCTAAAATATATATCTTTAAACATGTAGTTTAAAATAAATCTAAAATAAATTTTCAAATATGATGATAGATGTTTTATATGATGATGTAGTGGTAAATGAAGTAAATAGTTGGTGATCATCCTAA
The DNA here is from genome assembly GCA_900323365.1 of Monocentris japonica. Classification (NCBI taxonomy): domain Eukaryota; kingdom Metazoa; phylum Chordata; class Actinopteri; order Trachichthyiformes; family Monocentridae; genus Monocentris; species Monocentris japonica. Next base: position 21,341 of record OOFE01034981.1, on the reverse strand, counting down.
GGCAAACAGCCACCTGTACAAACAAAAATCAACCTCATATTTTTTGTTTAAAAGACCCTATATACTGTAACTGAGCAGCCGGATACTACTTAGCATGATGCATACTATGAATTTATGTCAGAAAGATTTAAGGTAAAAAGGTGGGTAAAGTTCTATATATAGAAAATAAAAAGTTTAGCTAGCTTTCCCCTCCATCACACACCAGAACTTAGTGGCATGTATGACTTTCAGCAAGACTGAACATACTTTCATTTGTTTACAAGTAATCCACTTTCACAATGCTGATTCCTGCACCACTCCCTCCTTGAGTCCTTGAGAAACTGCAGCTATTGACTAAACAGGAGGCACCACAAGCAGGGCATTGTTTTTCAAGAACAGAGACCATGTATGTGCTTCCTCCCAAATGAAGCACATGCAATTTAATGCTTGAACTCAGAAGATCTGGTCATTCCATTTATTAATAAGAAAGACACACACATCTTTATATCCTGGCACGGCAGCAGCAATTTCATCCTGGCCCAATGAAAGTGCAACCTCTCCCGTTCCACAAACGAGACGTTTCGACCTGCTGCATTCTCCGGTAACCACTTCAGATGACACTTTCCAGAAATTTGTAATTGCACTTGAGTATGAAGCATCCATGCCCTCCATCATCCTCCTCCTCGCAGGTAATCAAAACTGAAATCCCTCTCTTCCACTCCCACTTTCTTTCCCTTTCTTTCTCATTCTCTTCATCTCTCCCTGTCTCTCTCCTCTCACTACAGAATGCTCAAAGCTGTTCAATAGCGCCTGAAGTTTTAGGTGGGAATATGAATAGAGGCTCCAGCGCTCACTTGATCCATAATAAATGTGTATGCGCCGCATGTTGTGGATGAAATGTACATTGCTTGCGAGTGAGTGAAGCAGATGGCCGCTGTGCATGCTCTGCCCACCACATTTCAAAAGTTTTTCTCTTTTTCGTAGAGATATTGATATCAGTGAAACTCAAGGTCAGGGTGTTCAGAGAAAATAACAGAAAAAAGCAACCAAGTGTTTTTGGAGGAATGGGTGCATGGCTATTAATATCAGTGACTTAATAATGTATCCATCGTTCCTGGTTTTTGTTAGCTAACTAGCCAGCAGGCTAATTTAGCAAGGCAGATAATGTTAATGTTAATATGTAACTGCTAGCCACTACTAGCATTAGCTTCTACTCGGTGTGGTAGCTAGTGTGCAAATACTATGGTTAACAAGCTCACCTTACTGAACACTCTTTTTGTGGTTTTCTGTCTCTTTTTAAGTATTTCATGGTTACCTGTTTGCGTCTACTATATTTTATTTTTTGCATTTGTTAGCAAATCCAAAGCCCTATGAACAAGAACAAGGAAGCGAGACTTCAGATCTGCAGCGAGAAGACAAATATGTATACACGCGAGTGGTAACGTGAAACTGTCGTAATGCCATTTGGATAATGGAACTGGGATAAACTTGTGTAAGGAAACAACTAAAGCAATCCTCGGCCAGCTTTGGCTGTAGCAGCTAGGATGGATGCACCTTCTGCCATTTTGAGTCGCTGATCACTCAACGTAAGGCAATCCTCTTCCTGTTTTGTTCTAAGCACTTCCTAAAGCACTTCCTAAATTGTACCCCAGGACTCAGAATAAACACATAGAGAAAACCAGTTCTCTCGGTGGGGGTTTCATTTTTCTACAGCCATTACACTATGCTATCAAACTGTGTTTTAATACAAGTAAAAGCTGTATTATTGTACTGAATCTGGACTTGTTTTTCTGTTTCTTGCCATTTTCTCTGTTCTTGACTTTCTCCTATCCCTCAGGCTGCTTGGATTGCAGTGTGAATTATCCAAGATGTCAGTTTCCTAGATAACCCAGCCAGGGACCACAGTGGTAACTCATGCAATACTCTCCCTCAATTGACTTTCATTTCACGTATTGGGAGTGGTGCTCACAGTGTACAGCAGAAATTCACTAGCTCAATCAAATGGACAAAGCAGCAGTTCCCACAGGGGACGAAGATTTATTCACATTATATATATAACATTACAGTTACTGCAGTTCATATTAAATCACTTCAAGCCTATGTGTGGATGTACATGTGTGCAGAGCATTTGTAAGCCTTTAAAGAAAGCATGCTTTCACTCCGCACGGTGAGTGGATCTTACCGTTGTTAGCTTGTCCTTGTCCAACACTTTGGCCTTGTCAATAATCTCAGGTGATGATGGTTTCTCTGAAAACACAGGAAGAAGGATTCAGTGTTTGGAATCATACAAGTGTGTCTGAGGGAGAAATGGGAAAAGGGTTTCTCTATTTCCTCCCTTCCGCTGCACTGAGCTGAAGGTCACTGGCAAACTGACAAATAGATTGTCATGTTCATCAGCATGTTTAGCAGCAAACCTATTATGTTGTTAATATAGTCAAACTGTAGGGCATAAATGTAACCTGCCCCCTGCTAACTATAGCCTAATAGTCTGTCTCAGGCCTACTGAGCTAGTCTCTTCGTGTCCTATTTCACGCTTGGGTTTGCAAAAGCCATTAGAAGTTGATACATGGGCAGTTCTGGAGAGTGAAATTCAAATGAACCATATTCCTTTAAGCAGGAACGGAAAGTGACAATAGGGGCAAAACTGATGTGGCTAACATAGTGGGTTTTAATGCAATTATAACCACGCTGTTTCCTAACAAAACTGCCTCAAAATGGTACCCATGTATTATGAGCCCGTGTTACAAAAGCCAAGCATTAGATTTGTAGTTAGGCAGTTCTAATGATTTTTCTCTAAATATTGCATGAGCTGCTTCCTGGAAATAATAAGCACATCGCTTGCAGCAGGACAATATTAACAAAATGATATTGCTCCTAAATCCTTGCTGAAGAGATCGGACGACATGATTGCATGCATTTGCACGGTGATAATAAAGTGTATGTGGCAATTTTCCAGAGCCATTAATTAATTGCAGTATTGATTAGTCCATTTAAAATCCTAAAACTATAAGTCATGTTCATCAGCTAAATGCCTTTAGCCCAGAATAGCCCTTGGACTAGTACTCTTAGTTTACTGACTATTCTAGCAAGTGCAATGCAAAAAATGTTACATTTTGTCTCATATAATTCCACTTGTCTTCAATGCAGTTTCACTTGCTTCAGGGATTTTCTAAAATCAAGTGTCAGTATCTTGACACGAGGCAGAATGAGGCAGAACACTCCACTAGTATAAAAAATGTCACTTTGACAAAAGTCTTCAAACAAGTTTTTCTTCTCTCTATCACCGATTGATGTAACACAATAGTGACGTTTCCAGCAGCAGCAACAGCGGTTTGAAGAAGCGTGAGCAGCGATAGCCACCGCGGCTGAACAGACAAAGAAAACAGCGCCACCTACAGAAACTCAAACTTCATCAAAAGAAAATTCAAGGAAAAAGATGTCACAGTACTGGACACACTGTTTGATTGACAGGAAGCTGAGCACCAATTTTAAAAAAAGAAGGATTTCGTAGAATCCCACGTTAAGACTCAGTACTAGATTGAAGGATTTGTTCAGATGCCGTTTGTGTTTCATGTAAATATATATCCAGCAGGCTTACTGTAAACAACAACAGTGACAGGGAACTCCATGAGGTTGATGGCTGACACCACCATGCATGTGAAAGTCCTCTGGTCCTTCAGCGAGCCCTGGCTGATGAGCAGGCTGGAATTGCTGGCGATGCTGACCCGCTGGGCGTAGTTGTCCGTGGCCTGAACCGTGGCTTCGCCCTTGTGGGCCTGTTTGACCAGCAGATCACCAGCGGTGCCGTCGTCTCTATCCTGTCAGGGTGAAAAAGTGAAGAGAAAACAATGAGAGTCAACTGGGAAGGATGATTCAGTAATGCTTTAAATTACAGCTCCTCATTCTACCATAATTACAGTGTACTTAAATAGAGATGTACAAAATGTAACAATGTCTTGGGCCTGTCATTCAAAAGACCTCGAAAGAGTACTTAACGGTAAGATTGTGAGATTTAGCAAGACCTTGAAAAACACATTAATTGGGAGGATGCAATGCCAAGTCGCATTGTCTCCTGCAAAATTAGTAGATTTAGCGTGACAAATCATAAATTAACCACACTGATGCTGCCTAATTACACTGGGGATTATTTATGGGGATTAACAGGGTCCATATTTACCCAGCATCTTAGATTCAAATTATGGACAATAGTTACACACCATTGCAAAATCTAGCTCTTTTGGTAGATGTTTTTTTTAAAGCAGCCAAGCGTTTAAATCTGTCTCAGGTGAAGAATGCTGAAGAGATTATGTCTAGCTGCAGTTATGTGAGTACCTCTAGCACTTCCTCAGCACCTGCTTGCGTATATTTAGTTTAAGGATGGATAGGAACTTGTCATATCATCATAGTTCCATTCAAATAAAACAAAATAAAAGTGTGGCTAGAACATATATTTGTATCTGCCTCATATGATAAGTTAATGTATAAAAAGCGGTCTGTTATTGTAGCATTCCTTGGTGGATTTGTCACATTTCCCTGGTGCATCGGTATGCTTTATTTGTTACAAAAAATGACTGTGAAAACCTTGAGGCCACATGAACCAAACTGAAGTAAAGTCAAATCGAAATGTCTTTGATTTCCTCCCGTGTGTCACACTGTAGGTCCCAGTGACAACAACATTAACACAGGAAGCCTCAAACACGCAACACACCGTAGTAGGTCAGTAGCTACTTACGTATTTCCACTTGGTGAACATTAGACCCTCCGGTGGAGGAGCTCCCTCGTTGCATGGTACAACAATGGTTTCTCCATACAGGCCAGTAACTGTGCCTGTACTCCGCACTGCAACAAAAAAAAACAAAAACATGTACTTTTAGTCTCTATGAATATTACATGACCCACTAAAGAGCACAACAAAGACTACCATAGCTCAAGTCAGAGTCAGGGTTGCTACTGGTTGTGGGCAGCTGCAGCCTCGAGCCGCAAGCTTGCGACTGGAGGGCTGCAGGTTTGAATCCCGGGCTGGGGAAGTGAATAAGACAAGCTGTCTCCATCAATAATTAACGTTGAGGTGTCCTGGGAAAAGGCACTTGAACTGCAAGTGCTCCAACGGAGCTGTTCGATGTCAGAAACAGCCAACTCAACGAGTAAGCTTGTCAGCATTGGGATTTGAACACACGTCTCTATTCTACAACCACGATCCCAGGCGCCTTAGACCACTCATCCATCCTGACAACTGGCATACGTAGGGAAAAAAAGTGTTGTTACTGTTGTCCCTACAATTCCACACTTTCTGGACACCCCGCAGAAGGCTGTGGTTGTACTGGGCAAATCCTCCTAGGTCTAAAACTTTATTTACTCCTTTTGAGCAGTGCCCTGCTCAAAAGGAGTAAATAAAGTTTAAATAAAAACACCACACTGCTGTCACACCAAGTGCCACGTAACCACATTTCAAGCATTTCAAGCCGCACATTAAGTTGGATAGTTGAGGTGGGCCAGGTCATGCTCGGCGGGTCAAGCTTAGCGCTTGTTGTACTATCCAACGCCACCACACAATGATCTCCTCTCACCACAACATTGAGGGTGCACTGAAGTGGGGAAGTTGCTATGGTGGCACAGCCCAGTCATGTGCAATATGGGAGGAGGGAGAAAAGGGGTGGAGAGAAGATGGATGGATGGAGGTCAGGGCCGAGTGGAGGGGCGGTAAGGTCTTCACGCTCCAACTCTTTCTCTTTGAGCTTTCAGCGAAACTGGCAAGACGAGAAGGGGTTCAGATTCTGGTCATTCCAAAGTGGTGAGGCCAGAAAACGCACACAGTGCAGCCACTGACTGAAGTGGAGTCAGGGGCTGCTGCTGAAGCCGAGCCTCGTGGTGTTCCTTGTGATACTTCCTGTGCTCAGTGTTGTGCTGTCTCAATATCGAAACTCTAACTTCAGTACCAATAATAGCCTGAGCATCACAGCTTCTATTCTAAGTGGATAATGTGAGAAACAATCAAGCCTGAAACAAAGAAATGACATAACCTCATGAATTACGGAACAAAATGCTTTAATTACAAAACAATGAAGTCATTTCTTATATTTTTTTTCATCAGCATAATACAGTCATCATCATCACCTCCTATTCTTCTTATTATCATTACCATTATTGTCGTAAATATGTGCAAATGCATGATTAATGTGTTAATTGCACCCAGAATCGCATCATTTAGGCATGGACTGTTTTCCAGTTAACTTTATCAGGGCTGAGGAAGAGTAGCACAAGCCTAGCTCCCTGCAAAGACGCAATGTTTTGCAACAATGGCACTATTTCGTCTATGAACATGCCGCGTTATTAGGGGCTCACGCCTACAGGGTTTATACCCTATTCCTTTCCTATAGGATCCTTTAGTTATTCATTTGGATTTCGAGCCCAAGCCCAGCAGAAAGAGTGGTGATGAAACAGAGAGATGTTCATGTATTTTCTCTCAGTCTTATTCCATATGTGTCTACCACTATAAAACTTGCATTGAAACCTAATCTTGGACATTCCCACCCAGCTCTGCAGATTGAGTTGTTCATATGATTGGGGTTTGTGAGCAGCCAACCACGAACTCAGGTTGTCCCAGTAATTAGTAGTGATAACGCTCATTCAGCAGTTATCCCATTTTTAAATGTTTTATATCTACTTTCATGAAATTCAGTATATTACCCCCTCTCACTTGCAACATTTTGCAAACATGTGCTATAGTGTTCTCTTCTGTTGCCTAATAATGTCCGTTTTCACGTCCAGCTCTGTTCATTCACAAGCAGGGGACAGCAAGCACATTTTGTGATGTCTGTGAAGGAAAATAAATTGTGTACACTTGCAATAAAACACAGCTCGGTGGATTTTGTTTTCGCAAGAAAATCTGACACAGAGCTGCTTTCAAATGACAGCAACAGAGTATACACTGTGCAGCACTAGTTATGGTATCATCATGGTGTCTATGAAATAATGCTGCTTGTGATTTCTGGTAATGCAAGACACAAGCCACAGAGGAATTCTGCACAAAGAGTGAGCTAAATTTATCATCTTTGAAAACATGCCAGTTATGGAGGAAGTAAACAAACTATGTTGGTGTACCAAGCTGGGTGGCCAATTATGAGATTCGGTGTGCCTCAAAAATATCAGGGCAGGAAAAACTAAAGACGTACAAAAAAAAAAAATGACAATAATTTCTTGAGTTATGAGACGACTCTGTTTGCTCTCCTGCCCGGCTCCTTTTTCATTAGGTTTGTCGCTTGTGTAGAGGTCACAGCCACACACAAAGAGTAGTGAGCAGCTCTCTTTATATTGCGTGTCCAGAATACTGTGTGATGGTGGGGAGGCACAAAAAGAGCTGTAGCTCCTTACCTACGCAGGTACAGGACGCCATAGCAACAAGTTATCAGCGGGGAATTAAGGGAGGAAAGGAGATGAGCAAACAGTTTTCCGATTAACAAAAAACTGTTGAGTGCTTAAAGAGGTACTAAAGGTACAGCTGCGGTCAAAAGTTTACATACACTTGTAAAGAACATGTATATCATGGCAGTCTTGAGTTTCCAATGATTTCTACAACTCTTATTTTTCTGTGACGGAATGTTTGTTGCACATTCTTCTTTGTCACAAAAAACATTCATGAATTTTGGTTCTTTCATAAATGTATCTTTTGACCACAACTTTAACTAAAGTACCAATGCTTTTAGAAAAGAAGTCAGAAAACAAACAGTCTCATGCCAAGTCTTTATCACAAAGTAGTAGTGTAGTCTAATCTAATGTCAGTCAGAGGGCCAGTTGCATGTAAAAACAAATCCAGATTTTACAGAGATTCTGGCAAAAAACATTGCTTCAGAATGAAAAAAATTCAGCTACTGTTGACAAAGCTTTAATACTAAATCAGATGACAGTATTTTAAAAAGGATTAAACGAAGAATGTAATTTTAAAGATTCCTTTTGATGTTTAAATGCGTTATAATGTTGCTGCCTGTAAGAGAAATGGAGCCCTGTGGTGCCTCCTACACCAGGCAATAGCTGTTGTTTTTTAAAAATGATGCCATCCTGCTATCTGATTGGTCTATGGGCCCCGAGGTGGCCATTTTGGATGCTACTGAATATATTTATTGCTGACTATGCATGAATTTCTGTGACCCTGCCGAAGGCTATTGCAGCCATCGTGTTGGTTTTTAATATTGCAGCTTTGTCAGTTGTTGATTCAAGAGTCAAGAGTCAAGGGTAGCTGACTTTTTTTTCATGCTTTTGGTTCTTTTTGATTCAATGCCCCTTGGATGAGCTGCAAGGTTGCAACAGATATTTCTGTCCAAACAATGCTTCAGGACAACGCCTAAAAATCCTTAAAAATCAATCTACCACGGCGCCTCCTCGCATAACCTTCTGGTTGGGTGCTCTGCCAAAAACCCACAAACTGACTTCTGACAGCAATGATGCGCTGATGAAGGCTATTGACCATTGAGTAAGAGATGGTCGGGTCGGGTCCTGCCTTATTTCTCACTATGTTTTTTTTTTTGGACTGCTGCTATTCACGTTCCTATTGGTGTGTATTGGAGCAGCAGCATCACAACTAATCTGTGCTAAACTTTGTTTGTTTTTTATTACATTTAATCATTTCATTTATTTATTTTCTCTACCCACTAAATCCTTTTCAGGGTTGCAGAGTTTTTATTACCTTTTCCTTCAGAGATCAATGTTAACAATACCTGAGATGACTAAACAGGGGAGAGAGAGAGCATAGTATGTTTGTCTATTTGACCACCGTCTCCATCTCTGGAGGTACAACTCATAAGTCATCCAGTATCTAGTGTCTGATTAACAAAAGAGCAGTCTTTTTCAAGCCAGCCAAGAGCTGCATTGCAGCTCAGCATTGTTCACACAGGTGGGGTGGGCAGTAAAGTTGGTGCATTAGTATCCCTTCAGTGGCTAAGAGCTGCAACTAGCAGAGGGGAAAAGTCGAAAAAGAAATGTGTGGTCTACCTCATTGGTTTTCAAATCATGGACTTTGACCCAACGGTATGTGGGTTGCAGAATAAAAGCAAAAAAAGGCTGACTGAAGGATGGTGTGAAGCAATGCTAATCAACAAGTCTGATTTTCGCTCTTAGTGTATTACTTCAAAAAAAAAAAAAGACTAACTGGCTATCTGGCTATGTCTCAGTCGCAAGCAGCTTGAATCCATTTCATGCCAGGGCGATCAAATTCTTCAAACAATGTTTTAATTCGATTTCAACAATTAATTCCAGAGATGGTGTCGTTCATGTACGCTTGACTGATTGATGTTCATACACCTACAACTGTGGATTTACCTTATGTCAATTCCTGCCACTGCCAAATGTTTCCAAGGAATAACTGTATTAGATTTCACCGTTATTGGAGACAGTGAGTGCTATATGTTATGTGTTGACAACAGGCTTTATTTTAATGGATATAAACACTTCACTCTCCCTACTTGCCTTCTTACCATGTCTTTTCTCTCTGCTCCTCACCTCTCCTCTCCCAAATTCATTAGTGCTTGAATGGGAGTTGTACTGGCTTTCTCATGAGCAGTTCATTCAACCTGCAACGTTTTTAGGCGGGTCCCAATAACGCCTCTCACGTTGAGTCCTGTCATTAAAAAGTTTGGAAACAATTGGTCTACTATTGACAATTTAGTGTACACTTTACTTCTCCTCTAAACAGCTACGGAGCTACTTAGGATTTTGAACGTGCCTCCTTTCGTCCTGCTACACTAAGTAACCGCCTTTCCCAAACAAAAACCTGCAACCCTCTGTCCTGAAGGCAAGGTTTTGTTTGCTCTGGCAGCTCTAGCACGACAGCTCTTATCTCACTATTATCCAACACCCGAACAATGTGCTGCAGAAGAGATGAAAAGAGGCCTTTGTAGGGTCTCCTATCCCACTTTTATAATGACAAAAGCACCTAAATAGATACTGCAAAGTTAGAGCTATTGATATATTTTCCTTAACCTTTTGCACTTTGAATGCGCTTAAAATTATTTCAAAACGCATCGAACTGGGATCTTTTTTCTTTATCTTTTTCATCTACACAAAGAAAGGATGTGTAGAGAGGAAATGGGAAGGAAAGAAAATGCGTGAATTTCAAACAGTAAAAAGCAGTTTCTTAGTATTGACTTTTTCCCATCCTATTTCCCCAGTCATCTCCATTGTAAATGTTCTGCATACGTGTATTTGAAACAAAATATTTCTTTATAATTCCTCATTACAACCAGTGTCTTCCTTTGTTTTTGTCATTTTAATGGAGCAAATGGAGCATCCTGAGATTCCCTTCACTACCAGATTAATACAAGCTTAACTTTGTGATGCTCACGTGATGTGAACAAAGTTTAAGCAATGCTGGGTTTAACTTGATCCACAATTTCACATTTCCCCCAGCTTTGATACTGCCTCAAATACAGTAATAGCGGTACTTGGGGGGACAGTTTTCATGTCATTGAGCACAGTAGAATGAACAGGGCATGCAGAGAAGTCTATATATGGAACTTAACAATGGCACAAATACTACTTTATGCAACCATTCATGCCAGTCAGCCTAGTCTAGCAAGTTAAACTATTTTGCAAAAGATAGGTGTACATGTAGCAGCACATAGCCCCAAACCATGCCAGCTTGCCACTGTCACAGTGAAATGTGATTCCTTGTGTCAAGCAAACATCCAAATCAAACTGGAAGAGTGATTATCCCCCGCCGCTTCCCCACCCCTGAAAAATACACCTAAGCCCAGGGAGTACGGTGGATTTAAAGCTGAGTGACAAAGCAAAGCATCAACAAACCGGTGGATACATCCCTCATCGCCTTCACTGCCTCCAGCAAACATAACAAGGCTCTGCTTCTACCTCTGCAGAGCAGGTGTGGAACATCCTGGCTTTGAGGCGAGGCTTGTGGACTCCCTCACCTAATGTGTGCGTGTGTATGTCATGGCAGCTCGGTCAACGGTGATGGCTGAAGGTATGAACAACCTCGAAACACCTTCTACTTACACTTAGTGTAACGGCCATCATTCATGTTGCAAGATGCAAAAGGATTCTGCTGTGACTTTTTTTATTGACCTCAAGGTTTAGAGAAATTTAAGATTTCATCTTTACTGTTTGCATCCATGTATTTCCTCTATCTTGCACTGACCAAAATAAATGATTCAAGCTTGAACAGAGAAAGAAGGCCAAGAGAAAGTGTGTGTGTTTGTGTGTGTGTGTGTGTGTGTGTGTGTGTGTGTGTGTGTGTGTGTGTGTGTGTGTGTGTGTGTGTGTGTGTGTGT